>VMDO01017361.1:21772-45197 GCA_007922755.1 Pedetes capensis | reverse complement strand
CTGCATGCAGAGCTTACTATTTATAAAGTCTGAGTGCTATATTTTTAACTAGTCCACTGTGTCATTTTATAATTTTTGTGTCTTATGTTTAATAGTTTGTGATAACTCAAATTGACTCGGGCTTTCACTTATTAACATTTCCCTGCAAATAGCATGTAATAAGTAAACACAGTTTTACTTCTGAAATAAGAAAATGGTACATTGGAAAAATCATCCCTGTATTTTGTAATTTAAATATTTTTATTGCTGGGAAAATTACTTTTCACTATTAAAATTACTTTTAACAAGTAATTTTGAAAGTGTCATCAAATAATTGTAAGTCTCAGAATGGGCACAAAATCACCTTGAGGAAAATTTGGAGAACTATCAATATTTTTATGCTAGCTGTTAAATTATATTTTAATACTAGAGTTCTCTTTCTTTCTCTGCTAACCAATAGTGCATTTATAAAAACATAAAATTCATTTACTGAGTGATAGATTTCATTACTGACTCATTTTCTTTCTTTTTTAAAATTTAAGTGACAAAATTATATATACTTATTGTGTGTCACCTAATTGTATTTGAAGGCTCAACATGAATTTTTGTGTGGGCAAGCCAAAACCTAACCATAGTATTTAGTTGAAATTATTTATTCTGATGAAAATATTTAAAATCTACTCTTAGCAATTTTGAAGGATATAATACACTGTTGTGGACTATAGTCACCAACTTGCGTAATAGGTATCTTGAATTTATTCCTCCCAACAAAAATTTTATGCCTGCAGCAGTACCATTGTGGCATCCCATCTCATCAGATCTGGGATACTAAGGAGGATCCGGTCTGGTTAGTACTTGGATAGGAGACTGCCTGGGAATACCAGGTTCTGTAGTCTTGGGAAACAGTCAGGCAACCCAATCCCCCAAAATCAAAACAAAAACAGCAACAACAACAACAAAAAACCAATCAGCCATTGAAAGCCCTATGAATAACAGTGTTTTGAATGTTGTACATAGGGTCACTAGTAGGACACTGACTAGATGACACCTAACAACAATCATCTCCCTTCAGTCCAAAAACATCACATCTGAATATATATATAGAATATTCACATTAATACTTATTGACAATGAATTATTTCCCTGTTTAATCTGTCTGAAATGTCATATGTAATGTTTATTTAGGGATGATAATTTTGCTTGATGTAGAATTTGAGTCTAGCAATTTCTAGTTTATCTGAGAAACCTCAGGTTTTGCTGCAGTTCTATTTTGCCTTCAGCTTTTAGCATCTAGGCACAGATATGCTCTGGGATATTGGGTTTTCTCTGGATTCTTCACACCTGTCAGACTAAAAACCACCAAACACCATATTCACCTTGATTTGTTGTTGTTGTTGTTGTTAGGTGCCATCGAGTCGGTATCCGTCTCATAGCGACCCTCTGTACAACAGGGGAAACACTATTGTCAGTGCTTTTCTGCTGTTCATAGGGTTTTCAATGGCAGATTGATTTTTGGGAGGGGTTGCCAGGTCCTTCTCCCAAGCCTACAGCTTCTGGTGTTCCCAGGCGGTCTCCCATCCAGGTACTAACAAGGCCCGACCCTGCTTAGCTTCCAAGATCTGACGGGATTGGATGCCACAGGGCTACAGCTGCAGGCCACCTTGATTTAATACAATTAATTCTCGACAGACAGGTCACTATGGACTATGAATGAAATCATAACATTAGCCAGGCCAAGAAGAAGCTTTTCTGGAGATTTCAAAAATTTAATACTGGCCTATGTAGACCTTTTTTTCCTTTTACTACTAAATTGAAAAGATGTAAGCTTAGATTATAATTAGTTATATTCTTTGCTGTAAGGGGCTGGGGTTTAGCTCAATTGGTAGAGTCCTGCTCTGTAGTCTCTGAAGCCCTGAGTTTGATCCCCAGCACTGCAAAAATGTCTGAAGGACCTTTCAGCTCACTCCAGAAACAATCTTGAAATAATCAGCCATTGAAAATATACAAATAAGTATATAGGGTCAGACTTGACTATCAATCAGACTTGACTCGATAGCACCCAACAACACTTTTTTTTCCTGTGATAACTTTTATGTAGTACTATCAGTGAACAAATTCAAGAGAAATGGATAGAGGGAAGAAGAGAGAGAGAGAAAGAGAGGAAGAGAGAAACAAAAGTTGAAGGGACTACTTAAGTCAATGAATGGGTGAATTGGACTCCTTGCATCCAATTCTTTTTCTGACACAGCTCCAACACAGTTTTAAAACTTACACACACTACAGTAGTGAGAAATATATTTGACAAAAAACAGCACAGAAGAACAATTTTTCTTACCAAAATGTCTTTGTGATTGGAAAACTCTTTTAAATATAGTGAGGAGCACATCTGAACAGGATAAAATCAGTTTCTGTTTTGCTTGAGGGTGCTGGTAATAATTCTGTCCACTGACACTGATCTTTACTAGCCAGAAACTTATCAGGATACCAGAGTTTTCCATGCAGAGCTAGGTAACGAGTATAATGAAGTTTATACTTCATTAGGGAATGTAATCTACCTTATGTTATCAGGGTTGTCTCTCATGTCTAAATAATATGTTCTTATTTTTGGTGCCTTTGAGTCAGATCCGACTCATAGTGACCCTCACAGGGTTTTCAATGGCTGATTGTTTTGGGATTGTTTTGGGAGTCGGCTATCAAGTCCTTCTCCCATTTTTGTGGTACAGGGTATCAAACCCAGGTCCTCAGAAAGTATGGGACAGCACTCTACCAACCAAGCTAATCCACAGCCCTTCTAAGTAAACATTAGTTACTTTTTCAATATTGTTTCAGAGACAGCAATATTCTATGCCAAGTAACACATGCTCCCTTACCTTTCACTTTTGTAAAAGGTGGAATAACCGAAATTAGATTTATTTCCCATTTGAAGCAAGTGAAAAGTAGAGCTGTTTTATTCAGAGGAGACTGAGGCAGTAAGGGTTTCCAAAGCAGAGAACAAGAGAGGAGAAAGAGCCTGGAAGAATGCAGATGGCAAATGTTAACAATTTATGCTAACTTGAACAAACCTTTCAGTGTTTAAGCACATCATTATATTAGCATAGAAAAGTTACGTTTGGATAGCCTAAAGGAGGTGATTTGTAAACTTTGCTATGTATATGCATATAATGTATATATTTGCACTTCTGTATGAAACATGGGTGATTAAATGGGAATACAGACTATCAGGAATTCCAACTGACATTAAGAGTCCACTTGGGCCCAATGATTAAGAATTTAAAGTTAGAAAAGTCAGTAAAGTTTTGTGAGTTTATTTAGAAATATTCAGATGTTGATGCAGGCACAGACTTGGTAGAGAATTTTAGTGTAGTCAAGAGAATAATAAGAAATAGCACACAGGCAAGGAAATTGAGAATGTAATCAGGAAAGGTTTCCTGTTTCTTAGATCCTATCTGCCTTTGCCCTGTTTCTTTTCATATTCCAGCTTCTTAAATGTCTTGTATGCATATCACCTCTATTGTATTTCTTCCAGTAATTATTTCCACCCACTATTCCATCAGACTTGCTGCAAAAATGATCAGTGACATTCATGTTGTTAAAATGCAAAACCAAATTTTTGACTTATGTGTGTGTGAGCAGCACTAAGCATACTAGCCATTTCCTCACTTTCAGGATTCCATGAAGACACTACCACTTTAACTTTCCTGAACACTTGTTCCTAACCTCAAGGTTTTTTTTTTTTTTTAATTTTTAAAAATGTTTTTAAAGCTCTCTCTTCTTTGGTTTCTATGCTTATTTGTTTTAAATTATCATTTGTGGAAATATGAGTCCCAGATTTACTTTTCTAACTTGGAATTCGCCTCTGATCTTCAGGTATATGTGCATAATAAAGCATGCTATTTTAAAAAGCCATTTTTATATCACAGATTGTTGCCTAAAAGAAGTACTCTGTAAATGTAATGAAGGGTTGATAGTGAAATCAAGAAAAAAATGTGTTGTATAAAAATTTAAGCAAAAAAATAACATTGTTAATAACAAAATGTACACTCAGTTTGTAATGATAGATTTCATCAAGTCATAACTTTATATAGCTGTAGTTATCTCAATTAATTATATTATCTTAAAATTTGTTTTGATGATAGATTTTATTATCTTGTTAACATGTGCATTCATCTGCATATATTTGCTGTTTTAGCTCCATTAATATATGGAGGAAGAGCATGGTTTTCTATTTATTTCTGAGTTCTTTATTTTTATTTCTAAAAATGTTTTATTTTTACTTATTTAAATATTTATATTTGTTACATGAAATTGGTTGTCTTGTCCTTCACTGCATTACTTTTATTTTTAATTAATTAAATAAGTTAGCATCAATATGCTAATTTTCATTTGGTGTAATTTCATTCTTTTCTCAATTAATTGCCCAAAAGTTTTGTTTCCAAAGAATAATTAACTCAGTCATTTGTTTATTGGTTTGTCATTTCTTTTTAACAGTATTGCCTCAATTATTATTTTCTTATTATTTTATGTAGTTCTTTTTTACTTGCTTTTCTTCTTGGACATTCTACATGCAGTTTAAAAATTAGTTTTCCCTCTGGTGTGAATTTCAGCATTTAAGTGTACACATCTCCCTCCAAACAGTGCATTATCACTTCTAAAATTTATACTGTGTAATTATTCTTAAATCCAGTGAGTTTTAACTTCTATTTTAACTTATTATTTGTTTGACTTATTTGTAAAAACATATTTACATTCAAAGATGCCATAAACTATTTCTAAATATTATGTTATACTTTAATTGTGCTCATAACAATTAGGCTGTGTAACCTGATATTTGGAAATTCGATGGTTCTTGCTTTTTGGCTTAAGGTGTTTACTTTTATTGATAACTATTCCAGATAAGATTAACAGAGCAAACCTTCTTATATATACACAAAATACAATTTGATTTCCTAGGTGTAGAGTTGATTATGTCACAAGACAGATAATGATTAAGGTGACTGCTAGAGTGTCTATACCATTTTACACTTCCTCTGGGAACATGTAAGAGATCTAGTTGGTTCATTTCCTTGCAAATCCTTGGTATTACCAGTCTTTTTAAATTTTAACCTTTCTAGTGACTTAGTGATATTTAATTATAATTGTAATCAGCATGTCTGTGATGACTCATAAATACAGGCTTTTTTTCTTTTTCTGTTTTAAGTACTGGCCAACCAATACATGCCTTTAGAGGAGTATCTAAGACTTTGGTCCATTTTTAATTGGGCTGTCTTTTGCTAAATGATTTGACTGTAGATTTGAAGTTAAAATTTTAGTTTCTTGTCAGATATATGTATTGAAAATACTATTTTCCTCAGATCTAGAGTTTCATTTTAAAAAATACTTTTTAAAACAATTTTAGGTTTAAAGAAATTTTTGCACAGAAAGTACAGAATTCTATTTCACAAGTACTCTAGATGTGACTAAAATGGCTACAAATTTTCTAGGGAGTGAATACAATATTATATAAATTGCCATTAGATGAAGTTTCTGTTGCTGTTTTAATCACTGAAGGTTGAACTCAAGACCTCATACACACTAAGAAAATGTCCTGCCACTGAGCTGCACTCCCAGTTCTTTGCTCAGGACTCCCCTACACACATTTTCTAATTTATTGTTTTATTTGTAACCAGATCTAGCTAATCTGCACTAATTGCCTCTGGCATTGAATTCATAATCCTCTTGTCTCAGCATCCAGAATGAATGAGATTGCAAGCATGTGCTAAAACACCTGCAAATGAAGATTTTTAATCTTATTATTTTTTTGATAAATTGATTACTTGTAATTTCAGAAATAACTCGGGAAGTAAAGAGAAAAATTGTATTTAATGCTGGACATGTTGTACTTATTTGCTATGTATTAATCAATATATTACTATTTAGGGATGCTACTTATCTAAAATATTTTGTTTATTTCTTTAAAGTCTGGTCTAGCTTTTGTTCATGTCTAGGTTTTTGTAGGTAGAATTTATCTAACATTTTCTTTTATTATATATATTCAACTTTGGGGACCCTTTTTATCTTTTTGATAGCGTCAAGTTGGGTCTGACTCATAGACACCCTATGCACAACAGATGAAACAATACCCTACACTATGCCATGCCTAGCACTCTTGTCCATGTTTCTCTGTTATTCATAAAGTTTTCAATGGCCAATTGTTTTTTGGACTGGATTGCCATATCCTTTTCCTAAGCCTATGGTATCTAGCATTCCCAGCTGGTCTCCCATCCAAATACCAATCAGGCTCAATTCTGCTTAGCTTTGGAGATCTGACATGATTGGCTGCTTCAGTGGTGCAGCTGCAGGTATCTTTTTGATATGTCTCATTTTACCATAATTATATATTTTTTTAAAAATTCAAAATTAGTAAGCAATCCTAATTATTTTATAAGGGCATTATTGTTATAGTTATCATGCTAGTTTATTCTTTGTTTCTATACTGAAAAGAATCATTTATTTCTTCTGCCTTTCTTGTTTTTGTTTATTTTTATTTAATTATAATGCATCTTTTAAACTTTTTTGTAAGTTATATTTTAGTCAATTTACCATCTCCCCTCCATCTTGGCAGTTCAGGGCTACTTATATTCAACAATTGCCAAATTTATTAGGAGTCTTATTTTTTACGACCAAATAAGAAAAATAGATATTATTCAAGGAATATAATCCAAATGTTAATTCTACATTTTTTCCCTTTTACTTGGGAGAAAGCAAATATATTTATAAATGTTTATGAAACATCTGATCCACTCTAAGGAGATATCTTTCAACATATATAAAGCATAATTTACCTGTGTGCAACAGCTACTGCCCTGCACTATCTTTCTATGAATGTCTTCCACTAGCTAATGCCAGCCCTCAAGAGTTACGGGACATAACACATGAATACTGCCTTGTTTGTTAGGCTCACCAATTGTTTCAAAGTATTATTGATGTTGCTTTTATGGCTTTGGTCATTTATTTTAAAAATATGACATAAGGCTGTATGAAAGAATTGAAGTATTGGTGGAAGATTTAACTCAGTAGAGTGCCTTTCTACACTCTCTGGGGTCCTGAGTTTGATCCTCAGCACCATAAAAATGGTAGAAGGACATGGCAATCAACTCTGGAAGCAATCCTGAAACAATCAGCTACAGAAAACCTTACCAGGGTTGCTATGAGTTGGACTCAACAGCACCTAACATCAACAAGCTTTAAAAGAAAATGTTTCACATTTTTTAAAATTAATTTTAGTAGGTCTCATTAGACAAAGAAGGTGAGTGTTTGCCTAACTCAAATAAAAATTATCAAACAAAGGTGTATTATGATTTCCTCATGGAAGTGCTTAAAAATTCTGCTACCTTTGATTTCAGCAGAATTGAGTCCAGACTTAGTCCTGGCACTTTCCCTCTATTTGAAAGCTTTTAATAACAACTTTCATGACTATTTGACTATATTTTGTGTAATCTTTGCTTTGACATTACTATATATATATATATATATATTATATATATATAGCTTAGATTTCAAAGAAGGAAAGAAATGAAATTTATATGATATTCTGTTGCTAAATGAAGTCACAAAGAACAAGTTGTTTGAGCTGAAATTTGTTCTCCTGATAAGATTTGTTTGCAAAATGTATAGGATACCATTTTAAAATAAATCAATAGGCTAATGAGTCTGTTGTTATATTGTGTTGTTGTTGTTAGGTGCCATCGAGTCGGTATCTGACTCATAGTGACCCTCATAGGGTTTTCAATGGCTGCTTTGGGATTTTCTTGGGAGTGGATTGCCAGGTCCTTCTCCCATTTTTGTGGTGCTGGGAATTGAACTTGGGACCTCAGAGACTTCAGTGTGGTGCTCTACCAACTGAGCTGAATCCCAACCCCTGTTGTTATATTGGTGGTAAGTAAATCGTTAATATATTAAATATGAGTCTTGATATTGTATTCTCAAATGAATGCATTAGCAAAACTCTAGGAAATTCTCTATGATTGTCTTTTAATTTTTTTTTATATATCAGTATTTTCAGAGTTTTGTTACACATAGCTTACTTGTTGAATGAAAGATGCAAGTATTAGTTTCACTGGTATCTCAATGAATTGTAGAAATCATTTTATTATTCTTTTTCTTTATTATACCTTGTTTTAGAATGATTTAATAGGATAATATCAATATTGAAACTCATATTTATTCATATCTTGTAACCCCTATGTCTGATTTTAGTTCATTGCATAAAGGAAAGAAACTACAATCACATAAGAATGACTCCAAATTGTAAGATTAAAATACGAAGAAATTTTTCACTTTATTACACATAATATATTCTTGCCATGCATTAAAAAATCAAATAATTGTTTACAAAAAATTCAAGTATTAAACTTGAACCTTTCACAATGGTCATCTGAGAAATGAAAAAGGGAGGAAAGGAATAATCTAAGTCATCTTGGTTAGAGGTATTTAAGAAAATTTCAGAAAAGAAGGAGTGGTGGTAATCATTTTTAAACACTCTATAAATCCTCATTATGAAATTTGTGAAGCTTAAGCTGAAATTAATTTCAAGATTTATTTAAACACATATAGACCATTTTTATGCTGCTGATAAGGAGTGTCAATAAAACAAAAATGGTATATTATTTACCACATAAAGAAAAAGAAGAAAACAATCCTATGAAAGTATTGATGTATTAGTTTATTTTCTGAGAATTTCTCTTCTATTAACATAATTAATTAACAGAGCTAAGATAATTTAAATTCTGCAATTGTACAAAGAAATGCTGTGCCCAGCTAAACCCATTTGGAATAATTAACACAAGCATTGCAGCTTTTGTGGAAGTAGCCTTAATCTAATCGCATTCAAGACGTTATTGTAATGAATACCAGTTATTTTTCTAATGGTAATATTTTTGAATTCTCATGAAAATCAACTAAAACTAGAGATTCATTAGTCACTATTAATCATAGATTCTAAATTATTTCAGATTTAAATATAGGATCTATATTACTGTCACTTTTTTTAACATGTTGTTGTTAGGTGTCCAACTCATAGCGTCCCTATGTACAACAGAAGAAACACTATTGTGAGTGTTTCTCTGCTATTCATAGGGTCTTCAATAGCTGATTGTGTTTTGGGAGTGGGTTGCCATGTCTTTCTCCCTGTTTTAACATAGACTCTAATAATCATGGAACCAATCATGCATGCTAAAGGCTAACTTACAATATATGCAAATAAATATATTTAATATATTGGCTTAAATTATTTGATTATTCTCATCAATATGTTCAAGTATATTTGATCTAATATCCTTAAAATATCCCACTTATATAACATAACTCTACAAATACCAGCATTGGTGTTTTTGTTTTGTTTATATGCCCAAGAGTAATTTTAAAAGGCTTTCTCTTATAATAATATAAATTTTTGTACAAGTATTCTTGTGTTCTAAAATCTTTAAATTGTTATCAGGAAGCCATGATTATCAACATGATTTTAATGTGATAGACATTACAAGAGTTCTTCAGTAGCCACTTTTTGTCTTTTTCCAGTCATATGGAACATTGGTTTACTCAGCCCTGTTTCATTCAAGCTGGAATCTGTACCTATTTCTGCCTAAGGATATTAATGCAAGTGATGTGTGTCAGTTCAGGGCCATTTCAAACAACATCGCATACAAGACCTTCCAGGCTCCTCTTTCCTCCTTGTTGCAGTGAAACTTGAGGAGACATTGGAGTGAAGATGGTATACCAGAAAGATCAACTGCAGCTTAGACAGATGAATGGTTATGTGGAGGACAGATGCCTTTTCAAGAATCAGTCAGACCCACAGTGGTGCTAATATGTGTAATAAGAAAAAAGACAAAAACCATAAAGCTCTGAATGTGTTATGGTTTATAAAATTCTAAACAATTTTAGCGATTAGATTTCTAAAGTAAGAAATACTTTCCTTTTAGTTTTAAATCTGTTTTGCAAGTTTTGAATATGCAACTTTACTTTGACTCACAGTATTTATATCCATTTTGTCGTCTTTTTGCCTTCTCATGCTTCCTAGTAGTTTGTTCAACTACTTTCTTTCTAAGACCACATTCTAGTCATCTATGTTGTTGTTGTTGTTGTTAGGTGCCATCAAGTCGGTATCTGACTCATAGCGACCCTCATAGGGTTTTCAATGGCTGACTGTTTCCGGATTGCCTTGGGAGTGGATTGCCAGGCCCTTCTCCCAGTCATCTGTGGTTTACAAATAATATTCATTTTATAAATGTTAGTGACAGATTTTAAAAAGGAATTAAAGGAGTTGTTGAAAAACCTCATACCTGTTTATTGTTATATATATCATCGCTCTTCTGTACAGCAGGCTTCATCCTGTATGGGGCCCAATAGGAATATGTTCACAGTATGTTAGTGGAAAATAAGCTGTCTTACCAGAAACACTTTTTGCCGATAGATAGATAGATAGATAGATAGATAGATAGATAGATAGATAGATAAAAGCATATTTTTAAAAAATGGTTAAAAAGCCTGCTTTCTTAAAATGGTTAAATGTTCTTGGTATCTACCTGCTATGTTACACTTCTGCTGCTCTCCTAGTTGTTGATTAGCTACCTATGAGAAATCTTGATGTTTCCTTGCTAAACAGATAAGCAACTTCAATGCCTTAAAGTTGTAAACATTTGGAAAATGCTAGCAAGGTCAGAAATATATTGATAAAATATAGTAAAACATATTAACATAAAATTAGTAGAGTCATCTATAACTTTGGTTATAATCAATTAAAATGAGGCTGATATAACTGTAAAAGTCTAAACAAGAGAGACGGTGGAGTGTAGCACAGTTGGTAAAGTGGTGCTCCACACTTTCTGAGGACCCAGGTTCGCAAATATGGGAGAAGGACTTGGCAGTCCACTCCAAGTCCACTCACAATCCTGAAATGATCAACCATTGAAAACACTGTAAAGGTCACTGTTATTTGAAGCCCACTCCAAGGCACTTAACAACCACAACAAACGAGAGATTTACTCAAAATTTCCAGTGAGTCAAGCCTGAATCTCTCCTTATGCATCAAACTGTTTTGGAAATTGTCAACACTAACCTTAAGGCAGCTCCAAACTTTGGTGTAACTGAGAGCCTTTGAGAAACTGACAAAACCCCAGACTGCTAGATAAATCATCTTGGAATGAAGAAAGACTTCTTGTTGTTGCTAAGTGGCATCAACTCATAGTGACTCTATGTACAACAGAATGAAACACTAACCCTACACACTGCCACATATGGCGCTATTGTCAGGGCTTCCCTGCTATTCACAGTTTTCAATGGCAGATTTTTTCAGGAGTCAGTTGCCATGTCCCTCTCTCAAGCCTGCAGCACTTAGTATTTCCAGGAGGTCTCCAATCCAAGGACTAACCAAACCAATTCTGCTTATCTTCCAAGACCAGGAGGAATGGGATACCAGGGTACTATGGTTGCAGACAAAGGAAGACTTAGGCATGGATAAATAATTACTACTCTTGATCCCCTCTTGATTACTCACAGTTGAAATGTTAGTCTGTAACATTAGTTTTATTCATCTCACAGTTGAGAAGAATAAATAAATGGAAGCTGTCAAAACTGAGTTGTATTATGCTTTGTTATTGCTTATTCTTTAAGAGGAACTCAGGTCATTGTTTTGATCTCCAGGTAAAATGCCTCAGAATGACACCTTTACACCTGTCAAATGGCCTACATTTAAAAATATAAGTAACTGTGTCAAAGTTAGACTATAACTCAGTCTTCCACCAAAGTGATCAACACTTTATCAAATCAAGCACCATTTCAGAAATTCTAGAATCAAAGAAAATTCAGGACTTTTGAAAGAAAAACTACAAAATTAATTGTATATACTTTTTCAAATAAGAACAGGATGGAAAAAATAAATTCCTATCCTTGGAAAGAGATGGATTGGAGAAAAACAAATGATGCTGAGATTTCAAGAAAAAACTTCAATTCCTCCTACCCTTTTTTGCAGCTATACATTCAAGGTCATCAGCTAATCAATTGCATAGCAAATATGTGTCTTTGTCAGTAAAGCCAGCTAACTGAGAAAAATATTACTGCTTTCAACTTTTGATAATAATTTTATAATTAAAGTTCCAATGTATGTTCAGATGAGCATGCCTTAACTTTTTAACCTATGATCCATTTCGGTAAACATCAAACTCTTATATTCTCCATTAATGTCATTTTAGTTTCAAAATAAATTAGGTATTGTCACCAAGAGTATGTCAAATCAATGATAATATTAGTAAAAAAATTATAATGTGAAAGATAAGAGCATTCTGTGCTTAAGGTCTGCTTTTTTGGCACAAGGTTCACTGTCCTAGGAAGTAATATTTAAACATAATATAGGTCATTTTCAATGTCAAGTTTGCTTTACTCTTTGTTTTCCAAGATAAACTTTTATTGCACAATATGTTTGACTTCTTACTTCTTGACTGACTGGCATAAAACATTAGTCCTTAGGTTCACTTTTGTTATTTTGTTCTCAGAAATTGCTATTTTTAGTCTGAAATCACAGTAACTGGCTTCAACTTTGTTGTTGTTATTTTTATGATTTGCTGGGGATCAATCCCAGGACCTCCTGCATTCTAGGCAACAGCTCTACCATTGTGCTATGGCCTCAGTCCTCAAATTCGAATTTTCTCTACCTAACAAGGGTACATGCACACCAGATATCAGACTTTTGCAAATCACCATAAAAAAGAAACACAGATGTAAGCTATGCAAAGGGTACATAGGCTCTAGCAAAAACACAGCTAGTATATAGTCACATGGCTTGTTTTTTCTTTGTTTTCAAAATGTGTCATTGTAATTAACATTTAAACTGAAGAGGCCTAGGGATATAGCTCAGTGGGAGAGCATTCACCTAGCATCTAGCATGTACAAAACCATCAGTTTCATCCCAGGTATTGGGTTAAAAAAAGACTTAAACTGAAGGAAATGGGTCTATTTTTACAGTTTTAGGAGTTACTGCACGTTGTACTACTTTTTCTCAGGGAAAGAACTATATTTAAATCAATTTTGTTGTTAATAAAATGCTATGACTCATTGGAAATACCAGACGCTGTAGCCTTGGAAGAAGGACCCAACTGCCCACTCTCGAAGCCATTGAAAACCCTATGAATAACAGAGTAGCATTGGCAATAATGCTGGGCATGGCACAGTGTCAGGTAGTGGGTTATCTGTTGTAGACAGGGTAGCTATGAGTTGCACACAACTCCAGGGCACCAAACAACAATAGCATGACCCATTATTTACTGCTCATATACTTACAGAAACTTTACAACTAGAGAGTAGAGATGCACAAGAACTGTGATTTTCTTTAGATGTAAATCTGTTTAAGTAAAATGCCAATATAATTTTTCTGGCATTGAATAATTCCCACAGTAACTTTTTAAAATATGCACTGTACCTCCATATCTGGAGAAAATCTTGGTGAGAAGAATATGAGATTAGAATCAGGAACCCTGAGGCAAAATCCCATTATTACATTTTCTAGCTGTGTGACTTTATGTGTATCATTTCAGTTTAAAAGAGTGGATAATATCTTCCAAGTTAAGGTAGTATTGCCTAATTTATCAGCATATATTGAGATATAAGTGGAAAAATAGTATGAAACCACTCCATATGTTGATGAACTCATATTTATTTCTTCAGACCATGTTACTTTCCCTAGTATTAGAGGCCTACAGTAAAATCCCAACTGAATAACACTACTTGGTTATTCTTTAGTTATACTAATTAAATGACTTTTCTAAAGTTGAATTATTCATTCTTATCTAAATTATTACTAATCTTATGTAAGTAAAATAACCTATTCTTATCACTATCTACTTTTAAAATGTTCTCATCATCTAAAAAAAAGAAATCTTCCATTTTCCTACTTGCCTGTTTTTGTTCTCTTTAATTTCTAGCTATACAATATAGCAGGGATTTATTTTTTATTATTTTTTACCCTTCTCTGTACTTGTTTCCTACCTCTTTAATTTCATATGCCCTGTCCTTGTTATTCACTACCTAAGTGCTCAGAGTTTTTCTTCAAAACATATATATATATATATATATATATATATATATATATATATATATATATATATGTAACATTAAAATTATCTTTTCACATATTTGCTTCTTTTAATCGATGTTAGCTCTCAACACTGGGGAGAATACAGCTCATTAAGTTTTGTATTGCCAATGCTGAAAACATTGCTTGGCATGTAGTTGTTATTTAAGAAATATATATTGAACTAAATTAAGTACTTAAGGGTACTTCCCACAAATATGTAAAAATTAAAGGTTAGTTTTCTTGTTTGTGAAAATATAACAGTTTGATTTTGAGTTAAGTTTTTCTGTATTATATCATAGGCTCCGGATTTGGGTATTTTCTTCACTTATTTCATTTAATCTAATATTTAAATTAAAATACTTTTTGGAAAGGAAAATTTAACTTATATTTGTCTATTCTTAGACTCTGAAGATTTTGATATTTTCTTTTTTTTTTCCTGGCTGTGCTGGGGATTGAACCCTGCTTCTGTGCACACCAGGCAAGTGCAATACATCAAGCTATGTCCCCAGCCCAACATTTTTCTCTTATATGAGGTGTTTTCTTGAAATGAGGTGTTTTCTCTACCCTCTTTGTTTTCTCTCCTTTATCTTGCTATTCTTTTTAATCTTCCAACCTTTACCTACCTAATCAGTTTATTTATGTTTACTGAGGTACAATTTACCTTTCTGTTAAATATGTATATTTTTCTAATACATAGTTCTCTCTTGATGTCTATATAGTAACTCCTATTGTCTGGATTTAATATCCTTGAATTCTGATTTTTATTCTTGTGGCTATCATTTAAAGTTGTCACCTTTGACTTTTTAAAATTCAAGATTAAATACTCAGTAATAAACTTCTGCTTATGGTAGTTTTTTTTCCAGATTACAATTATTCATGACTTTGGTGCTATCTTCTTTCTTATCAATATATTTGTTATATAACTAGTACCTGTGTCTGAGTATTTTTGCTTTGTGTTACTGTAATTAAAATAAACTGGATTTTGTTTATTAGTTATTTAGCATGAGATTTCTATGCAAGTGTTTGAAAGACTTCTTGAACAATTTATTCAGTTTAAGGAATTCTTCACTTGTTTCTAAACAGACTATTTCATTAAAATCTGCTTCCTTTTGTAGTCACCCTTCTACTTGTTGTTGTTGTTAGGTGCCGTCGAGTCGGTATCCGACTCATAGTGACCCTCATAGGGTTTTCAATGGCTGACTGTTTTGGGATTGCCTTGGGAGTGGATTGCCAGGCCCTTCTCCCACCTTTCTGCTATGAACACATAATTATCTCAGGAATACTCTGTCCTCAGTGCTGAATCCCCTGTTCACTCATAGAGCATTTTTCTCCATGGCACTTCCAAAATGATCATTCCATTTTTGAATTTTCTGACTTAAAACTCTCTGTACTTTGTTTTTTCAAACCTACCAGCCATATTGTCATTAAATTTATGCTCTGCTTGCTGAGTGCTCTAGTGAACACCTGTAATTCCAGCGAATTGGGAGGCAGGGGTAAGAAGATCACAAGTTTGAGGATGGTGGCAGCCTGTATATCTTAGCAAGACCTAGTCTTAGGAAAACAAAAAAAACTTAAAAGAGAATGGAGGTACAGCACAATGGTAGAATGCTTGCAAAGTATATGCAATGCAAGTTCAATGCCCTAGTACTGCAATAAGTAAATTAAGTAATTAATTAATTTATGATCTCTTCAAAGTGGTTCACACTTAGTCAGGCAATCCTATTACTAATAAAAATAATAGCTTGAAATTATCATCAGAGTCTAATACAGCTAAATAGACCCCTTTGTCCTCCTTCTCTACCTCATCATAACTTTGTGACTTACTATTCACTGGATCTTCCTCTAGCAGTTATTTTAACTGTAACTTCAAGTAATTTGGAGTTTTCAATCACCCAAGTTTTCTAGTTTTGCTGACTGTGTAGTTTGTGGAGTTTTTCATTTACTTTCCTCTTGCTGTGTATGAGTTCCAGGAAGTAAACGAGGACACTGAAACATATGCTTCCATCTTATTTCCATCATTCTGCTCATATGTGAAATATCATATTTCACAAATATGTCTATCAGTCTCTATTTACTTAAGTGATTATATTAAGGGAAAATACAAAACAAGCCTGAATGTACAGGCAGCAAAATTGATATTCTCAAGTTGAAAACCTTTTTGAAAAGATTTTAAAATGTGATTTGTATAATGTCTTCAAAGATCTGTCATCTTCAATTTGATATCACTTTAGTTTTCTAACAGCTTAAGGAATTGCACAGATTTAAAATACTATTCAGTGCTAACAGACAGAGTCAGATTTATAGAAAATGTAACCACTTATAACCATGGATTTTTCCTATAACAGGCTCTATGGAGTACATACAAAGAGCAGATAGGAAAGTAATGGATGTATTCTGGGAAAAATGACAAATGTCTTCTCAGATTTCAAAGTTAGGGTTTATTTACTAAATTATTATGAAGCACTCGTGTGCATACAAAGTCTAATAGCAACACATACAACAGGTAAATGTTTATTTCAAAACTTCAAGGAAGCTAAACTATCAATCAATCAATGACAAACGTGTTAGTAGTTCTCTGATATGCTGCTGCTATTTTGCTAAACAGCATAAATTAGTAACATAACCAGATGATATTAATTTATAGTAACTGCATATTACCTTTAGTACTCTGCTATATTGCCTAAATGTCACTTAGTGTGAACTTTATTGTATTGGATAATTTAATTTCTTAAATTAACTTTCCTTCAGACACTATTTTATTCCATTGTTATTTCCCAAGGACTCAAAATGAGAAAGTAAACCTATTCCTAAATTTATAAGTATAGAATTAAAACGTATTTAATGAGTTGATAAACACATTCAACATGGATCTCATATAATTAAACTTCAATAAAATTGGATAACTGATAATTGCTGCTTACATTTTCCATTTTATTCTGCCCAATTCATGGTATCATTTTATAAAATAATTTAAATTGCTTTTAAAAATTAATTTTTCCATTTAAACTTTATGTTGCAATAAAAAGAGAAAAAGGAAGGCATATCTGTTTAGAGACATATATTCCATGTGGTATCTTTTAAAGACTTTTTTTCATATTCATCTTAAACATTTAGAAGAATGATAAGATTCATATTTTTATTAATGGACTTGTTTCTATTTTAACTAGCAAAGAAAAATCATAACTAATATGACTATCCTACACAATTTATTGAATTAAACTACATACATAGATACAATATTCTATAACCATAATATATATTTTATTTAATAGATAAAAGAAATAACAAAAGTTTTATGATGCTGTATCTCTGAATAATTAAGTGTTTGGGCACAGCAGGTTATTAGGAAATATATTAGCAGGAAGGTATAATGAAGCTCTTAGAGACTAATTCTACCAACATCTATACATCCTTATCTAGATAAATAGATGGATAAATAGGTAGTTAGAAAAAGTAATCATTTCTGAGCATATCCAAAACACTTAAGTTAAGAAAAAGTTAGATATTTTAAAATCATAGTCAAATTTAAATAATGCTCTGATATTATTTTTGTTGTTCTGTGCTATAACTTTGTCTTCAAAAATAAATTAGATTTGGCTGGACTGAACACAATTTTAAAAGGAACATGTCCTGAAAGAAATTGCTTTTTAAAATTTAAAGGAAAAATTATTTTATTAAGATAAAAATCATGATAAATTTTAATATATTATCAACAAAAAAATAAAAGTACTTTGTAAATGTAATTTTCTAAAAGTAAGACACAAGTTCAGGTGTACACAAAGTTTTTCTGAGATTGTAAAGAAATCCATCATTATTATAATTAAATCTTTGATTTAAATAATGAAGTCTCCTTTCCATAATACAGATTCCCTTGAAACCTCAGATAATGTGACCACGAATACAATATTAAATTGACAATATTTTACAAAATGTGGTTTAGCTCAATATTACAGAAAAAATATTCACTTTGTTTGTGAACAGCTGTAGTACATAGGATAAAGTACGATATGTATTACATAATTTTCTGAAAACATACACAGTGTGAAATGAGTTTTTCCAACTTTTTGTTATTACATCTCTTATAAATACTTTCTGTGAGTACTACCCTAAAACAATGTTAGGTTTCAATAAAACAAATATAATGAAGTATCAAATTAAAACATTATAAATCCATATAATGCAAAATTCTGTAATATTTATTTTTAAATTGTTGTTAGATGCCATCTAGTTGATGTCTAACTCATGGCGACCCTATGTACAACAGGCTAACCACTATTTTCATGCTTCTCTGCTATTCATAGAGTTTTCAATGGCTGATTGTTTTTCGGGAGTGGGTTGTGGGTCCTTCTCCCCTAGCCTATAGCACCTGGAGTTCCCAGGTGGTCTCATATCCAAGTACTAGCCAGGCCCGATCCTGCTTAGCTTCCAAAATCTGACTGGATGGGATGCAGCCACAGTGGTATGGCTGCAGGCATTTTAAAATTACATACATATTATTTCTTTGCTAGAATAATAAAATAGAATGTTTGCAAATGTATTTACAGAATGAATTCTGATTCATAAAATACATTGGTACTGTAAATTAAAAGGTAAATATCTCAACTAATACAATTTTCTTAAATCTTCAATATAAGATTGCCATTTTAATTCAACTTAACAAGTGCTATTACTCCATAATCAATAATTTTATCCTAATTATGATTTACTTAAGATTTTATTAAATGTTCAAAAATGATTAGAAAAAAGGTAACAAGTCACTTTTAGAAACATTGAGAGCGCTTAAACATTGTTTCTTCAACTATTGTGATTTGCAGTAATATTGTAGAAAAGGCTGGGATTTAGCTCAGTTGGTAGAGCACTGCTCTGTAGTCTCTGAGGTCCCAGGTTTAATTCCCAGCACCGCAAAAATTGGAGAAGGACATGGCAATCCACTCTCGAGGCAATCTGGAAACTATCAGCCATTGAAAACCCTATATAAGGGCCTACTATGAGTTGGACACAACTCCCAGGCACCTAACAATTACAACATAGAGTAAAACTTAACAAACACATTCTCCTTGAAAAGAACTTTCTAAACACTTCTTTGTTGTCTCTCTATATACATCATGGATAAAATAAAAATCTATAAGTATGAAAGGAGCTACAGCATTTTATTCAGTCAGTGTCAGTGTCAGTGAGGAATGTTTTAATTCATAATTAACTCTTGCTTCAATAAGCTTTCATCACTAACAGGTAAATTCTGCTTCAATCTCACTTGGTGCAAATTGTTGCAAATGTTTTTCTCTTATTCAAGAAAGAATAGGTGTAGTCAACAGAGTGAGGTTAATTTTATGACATGGAAAAAAAGTACTTTCTCTTAATTAATTTACTACTCTTATTATTTTGGTGTTGAGGATCAAACCCCTAACCTCGTGTGTTAGGCACATAATTTGCCAGTAAACTATATTCCCACCCAGTTACTCTCAATTTATTTGTTTATTTGTTTTTATTTATTTATTTACTTCTGCCGAGGAGGTTGAACCCATGGCCTCACGCACACTTGGCAAGCACTCTACCATTGAGCTCACCTGCCAAATGTTTTTTAAAATTTTGCACAGGCCACTCTGGCCTCAAATTCAAGGTGTTTCTGCCTCATCCTCCCTAGTCACTGTGCCATGGTACCCTGCTGTTCTCTCTGATGTATTTTTATAAGCAAGTCTTTGCAAACTTTTATAATTTAACTAGCTTTAGTAACAAATTCCATACTTCCTAATCCATAAGTGGTTGAGAAATATTAATAGGTCATGTCTTGCTGTTCGATTGTCCTAATACACAGAGCAGGTACAATAACGTCAATATAGTAGATCACAGAATTGTTGAAATTAAAGGACTTCTTCCCTCATTTAGAACAAAAGATGGAGCTTTAAAATCTAGAGAAATCCCTTCCCTAGATTAAACATTGAAGTTGTGTCCAAGTTGATGTTAAAATTATTATCAATATAACATTATCCATATTCTGATTTTGTTGTAGTGGTATTAAGGATTAATACATATGATGCATTTATATATATAAGGCATTCTTTTATAGATGTTATAAATATTTATCATCACAATAACTCTAGAAGTTATCTTGTTTGCACATTGATTTCACTTAGAATCTAGAAAAGCCAGTCTACAAACTCAGGAAAATTCATATTATACTTCTGTTTTTAAGCACTAAATAATATTAAGTAATGCATATTTATCATATATTACATGACATAGGCACTTTTGATTATATAAATTTATTTCAGGTAAACCATAAAGAAAATTTAACAATGATTGAGCTCTTAGGAAAATTGTCAGTTACTGTGTGGTTTCATTCTTATATTAGCACTATAAAAAAGATTCAATAATTAAGACCCAATTTCATAAGTAAGGAGAAAAACGTTTCTAGAATGTGCCTAGAATATTAGGAACCTAGTGGAGATCATAACCTAAGAAAAGGCACTGGAACCATTGAACCCTAGTCTGTTGTCAGATGCTGTGGATTCAGGTCCGATTCATAGTGATGCTATGTCCAACAGAACAAAACTCTCCCCACACTGTGCCATCCCTGATACTATGTCAGTGCTTCTCTACTATCTATAAGGTTTTCAATGGTGGATTTTTTTTCCAGAATAGATGTTCTTATCTATTGTTACTGTGTCATGTAACTTAGAGAGTTGATAAGGTACAAGGGAGATCCTTTAAGATAGGAGTGAATGTACATGGGGCTGGAGTTTTGCTTAGTTGATACATGCTCTGTGAGCTCTGAAGCCTTCCTTTCCATCCCCAGCACTGCAAAAATGGGAAAGGGGCCTGGCAACCCACTCCCAAAACAATTCTCACAACAATTAGCCACCAAAAACCCTATTTGTGTCCCTATGAGTTAGACCAGACACCATGGCACCTAACAACTTCAACAAGTGTGCATGTGGGATTAGCAATAAATATATTATTTCAAAGTAATGCTAATCAATTGATAGATAATATAGTTTATCTCTATCTTAATGAGTATACTCATTCATGTTATATAAATCACTAAGGTAGGACTAAATCCTTTGTTGGAAACAGGTACACAAGTTACAAAACATTACTGAATAGTGCGTGTCAGAGCCACCAGCTTTCTTTTGCTTTCTTTCATAAGATCTGCTTATTTCTTTCAAAGACATGGTGTTATTCCCAAACACTTCCTCTCATTCACTGTATAGTTTACTCTAAATAAATGTGAGTTTCTCCGTGTTTAGTTTTATATGAAATATGTTTTTAAAGTACCTAATGTGCAGAAGTGCTATCTTTGTACATCTCCATTTTAATCAATTTCATAGTCCATTATCAGATCTAATGTTATTAACTATCATTTTTTGAGATGAATAACAATTTTCTCTACTATTCAGAAAATGTACTCCCAATGTATATCTTACTTACAGTGTGTGTGCTATATATATTTTACGAAGTGTTATAGACACAGGTCTTTTAATAAGAACTAAAGAATTAAGAAATGCACATGGCTTCTTTAAGAAAGCTGTACTGTTCAACATCTTTATTCTTTATATTTTTCTCAAGTAGAAAAAAATATTTAAATTCCAAGGAAAAGGAGCTTCACTGGTGTGATGGTTTCTTTCTATTTAAAGATACTTAGTTATTTTCACCCAGAGCTTTCATAGCATTTTCACACTATCTCATCAGCTAGTCAATAAAGAATTATGCACAGAGCTATAATTCCTTTTTTTAAGAACTCTTTAAATTTTTTCCAAATTTGGCTATGACTCGTACTTTTGTAATGTAGGCCTTGATTTATCAAACTTGACTTCAGATGACTGATAATTTTCATATAATTTCTTCAGTGTTGCACGTGTTTTACACTTGAAATCAAACTATAGAATCAATAGGCATTGCACTACATCATATACATTCTTGTCATTTTAACATTTCTCACACAGAATATGAAAATTTTTGTTTTATGTTTGTCTGAATGAAATATAAAAAATTTAATATTTTGATAAAGTATATTTTAATGGATATGTTAAAAGTCATAACTATACTTCCTGTAATGAAATGGAAAAACTGACTCATCAATTCACCACTATTTTTAATTATTATGTTTTTTGGAAAATTGTTCATGCTATGCTTCTATCTCAAGCATTTACAAAAAGAAAACTAATTAAACAAACAGAAGCATATAGGAGAAGTGAAGATAAAATAAGAAATCAAGTTAAGTGCTATGGCTGAGGCCTGCAATCACAGCAGCTCTATAGGCTGAGGTAAATAGATCATGAGTTCCAGGATGGAAGCAGCCTGGACAGTTTAACAGGACTCTATGAAAATGAAAAATAAAAGAGGGTCTGGCAGCTGTTTCACTCATTAAGACCTTGCCTAGCATTGCATTACAGGGCCCTATATTCAAACCACCAGCACAAGAAAGAAAAGTAAAGAAAAGAAAAGAAAAGAAGGAAGAAAGAGGAAGAAAAAAAAAGAAGGAAGGAAAGAATGAAATATCAGTGCAAAAGAAAACAAATTCAATTGAGAAAAACGACAATGCCAGTAGAGTAATCAAATTGATACACTCCTATAAAAGCTGATCAAAACAAAATAGAAAATTTCCAAATGATCATCACCAAAGTTGCTAGACAGGAAAATACTAAAATTATTTGGAATATTTGCCAATACATTTGACTATACAGACAAATTCCTCATATACCCTAAATCTTACTGAAAAAGGGTAGAAAATCTGAATTGTATGTATTTGTAAATATGAATGTGTTGGTAGGAAATAGAAAGAAAATTCTAGATCCACATTGTTTCTGAGAGATGTCTTCTATTTTTTTTTCTGAAAGAAATATATCAATCTTGTTCATTTTTAAAGGTTTTTGCAAAGAATTAATTTTATGAAATAAATATAACTTTCACACCAAAAATGGACAAGCATATTACAAAAGGCCTAAAAAATTTCTTATCAGCATCTCTTATGAACATTAATGCCAAATCTTTTTCAATATTAACTAATCAAATTTTAAATATATATATGTCAGAAAATATCATATGATAGAAAGTTATTCCATAAAAACAATGACAATTTACATTTCTAAATTTATTGTATAATTTACAACACAAGCAGAGAAAAGAAAAGTCACATGATCAACAATGTAGAAAATCTTGATGAACAATTCAGCACCTATTATTAGATTGGAGACACTTGGCAGTACAAAAGAATTTACACTATCTGATAAAGTATATGAAAAACATTGAGATACAGATAACTTTATGAGACCAATGCACTCTGATAACAGAGATGCTAGAGAGTCCAATGTTGTTGTTGTTAGGTGCCGTCAAGTCGGTATC
>VMDO01017361.1:0-21672 GCA_007922755.1 Pedetes capensis | reverse complement strand
AGAGTCCAATAGAGCAAGCAAATATGAAGTAAAAGGGATAAGGTTCAGAAATAAATAAAATAATTTGCCTGAATTCTTCTAAAAAATATTTATTTAGCACTTGAAATTCTACAAAGACATTCAACCATATTACTCTAAAATTATGTATCACGTCTCAGGTACACCTAACAGGAAGATTTCAAAGACTTTAGTAAAAGTGTTTTAACCTCATTTACTTTGTTGAACATATCCACAAGGAAGATAAACATTTATTGAATTATCTTGAGAATTTTTTTTCTTTGTTGATAAGTATTCTTGACAAAAACTATAAAAATTACCAGTAGCTGATGAGAAGATGTTTTCAATGAGAGGTTAAAATGTATACTTCTGTTACAATGCATAAAAATGCTTGAACATTTTCAAAATATATGCATAAACTATTTTTTTTCATTTGACAATACTGCAAGCTGATTTTCAAATACCTTAAGAGGAGGTACTTATTTATCTTGTCTAGATTTGTTTTACAGAAGATGTCCAGGGTAAGACAGACTCATATTTTATATACTGACTTTTTCAAATATTTCATTAAAAACATTTTGATGTATTATTCTGATGGAAAGATATAGGTTGCTACTTCAATATTGTTATTCTCATGCTTGTAAAATAGCTAAACAATTCAAGATTGATAGAGCGATTCTAAATTTTGTAAAGTAGTATTTACTGAAGATTGAAAATACTTTAATGTTAAAGATGAATAAAAAGATTTCTGAATACGCAACCTATGAAAATATTGATTATGTATAATTCAGTAAAATTGCTTTCACTTAAACCTGGTACATTTTACATCATTTCTAGCTATACACAAGTTAGATGTGAGTAAATATCTATGAGAAAAGTCAACACTGGAAAAATATGACTAATTAATAAGATTCCTTTAGTTCTAAAGTGTTTTTATTTTGGGACTAAGCAAACTGTTGTGTGACTTTTTCAGATTTCTTAACAATAGCAACGGATTCCACTCAATCAAATGAATCCCTGCAAGGTTGTTCTGAAGCAACTGAAAATAATATGCCAGTCATGCCCTCATCCTCATCCAGCTATTTCTTCTATTCAAAGGATCAGATAGGTTTGACAATACACTAATATGATTTTTTCCATGCCAATTGGCTATTTTTATGTACAGAACTTTCTAATATGTGGTGAATTGGAAATATTTTTGACATTTGAATATAGCTTTGGTATAGGTGGAATATAACTTTAAATGATATGAACTATCATCATAAATACAATGTTTAAAACAGACACTAACACTTGGTACAAAATGAGACCTGACTTTTTAAAACAAAGTTTATATTCTGAGATTTCACCAGTGTCTCATGAATGTGTATTATTTTACTTTTTCCCAATAAAGAAAAAACCTTGACTATTTTCCTGGTTTGTTGTGCTAATTAAATCAATAGTTCCTGAATTTAAATAGATTTCCTATGTATGGAAGGAATTTTGAGGATTATTAATTTATATTTTAAAAAATAAGGAATTAACCCAGTTCTACTTAACCAAGAAAGACTTTGTCCCCTAGCAGTTTCAAGAAAATACTCTACTGAAAACTAATGGAGTCCCACAATTCAAAGAAACATCTGGCACAAGAAATAATCCTGTCCAAAATATCAGTGATCGAAAGGTTAAGAAACCATTAGTTAACTCATGAAAAAAAAATGGCTATACATTTTGCCTATTCTTTTTTTCTTTTTTATGCAGTCTTGAGAATTGAACCCAGGGCATCACACATATTTGGAAATGCTCTACCACTGTGTGTGTGTGTGTGTGTGTGTGTGTGTGTGTGTGTGTGTGTGTGTGTGTGTATATATATATATATATATATATATATGGAGAAAGTATCTTGCTAAATTACACATACTGCCTGTGGGCTCAAACTCACAATCTTCCTGCCTCAGACTACCATTTCATTGGGATTAAAGGAATGTGCTAACATGCCTGTTTTAAAAATATTTTTAAAAGAGAATTTTCAGTTCTCTATTGAGAGAATTACGTTTGAATATAGCAGGTAACAAAAGAGATAAACATGGCTTAATTGTAGATCATTTTAAACCATGAGGCAGGCTCTTCTTTAGAGTGCATAGATAATAGAAGGGAAAATAAATAGAAATGAGCTTTGTTCAAAGAAGGGAGGATGGCAGGAATGATTTATCAGAGAAGCTTAAATCTCTACACATTAAATATGTTAGGAAATTAATAAGCAATTGTCATTATGCTGATTCAGCTGATACTCTTCATTTTCTCCCATTATATGTGATGGTTCCTCAGAGTATATGAAGTCTCTTGACAATAAAGAACTTAATTTATATATATTTTTTCTTATCCATTATCACATGTAGAAAAGAACGTTGAATCTGGCATCCATTTAATATATATTTTACATGTGAGGAAAATTCTGTTAACAGCCAACTCATAGATGAAGAAAATCATTGGAATAGAAAACAGGTGCAAGGCCACACTAAATGCAATTATGGAAATTATTTCATCTGATTATAATCATGATGGCTAATGTTTAGTTATATCCATATAATTTCAGTAAATGGAGTTGATCACCATATGGCAGAATTTGACTTACTGACTATGAAAGAACACACATATACAAATTTTCATATGATCATGATGTCTTTGTCTAATGTACAGATGTGTCCTTCTAAAAGATGTGCATCTACATTTATAGCTATGTAAATATAGCTCTTTATACATGAAATTCGAAGTTGCAAAGTAGTTTAAATGATTACTTCCATAGGGGGACTAAAAAGATATTCTTATCGTCACACATTACAAAATGATTTACTACTAAGCACATCTAAATAGAGGCATATCTTATTACATTTAATTGTTTTATGGATCATTAACTCTGCCCAATGGGAGGAGGGGTAGTAGGCATTAGTAATTGAGGATCAAAGTTAGCAAAGAGAAAATTTATCCAAAATGTATGTTTTCTTTATAGATTTTACTTACAAGTACTTTACTTGCAACAAATTTATAGGCATATACTATGGGTGCCCCCAAAAGTTATAGAACTGCAGGTGCCAAAAAGAATATATGTGTTTTAAGAGATGTTAAATATCCATTACTCTTGGAAGTTGAACTGAATTATGGTAGCAATCTATAGTGTGACATTTGCTCAAAAGATGGCATGAAACAAATGAATGCTGGAGCTATCATGCAACAGGTAGGGCAGTCAAAGAAAATGCTGGAATCATGGTGGTCATTCGAGGAGTACAATACCATTTTAAAGTGGTATTTGAAATTGGAGAATGTTGTGGAAGTAAGATGACAATGAAAGAGTAAGCATGTAACAGAACCTCCAATACACAACAATTGCACACATTTGTGATAAGTTTGATATGCATGGTAGTGTGTGATGTGCACACGGGAAGATCTGAGAGGTCTCACACAGAAACAGGTCCTGCTTCTTCTGTGAGAACTACTTTGAACACCTCTTGTAATTGCAGAAATCAAATATGACTCGGGTGTTTCTTTTACTATAGGTATATATTATACACCGTTGTTGTTAACCTCATAGGGTTTTCAATGGCTGATTGTTTTGGGATTTATTTGGGAGTGGAATGACACATCCTTCTCCCATTTATGTGGTGCTGGGGATTGAAACCAGGTCCTTATAAAGTGCAGAGGCGCACTCTACCAACTAAACTACCAGCCCATATATTGTATATGACAATTTTAATACAATTTTTTTCATTGTTTCAAATGTGTACACATTTTGACACCCTCTTTAAATATATGTGTATCTTTAAATATATGTGTACATGTACACATATATTTAATACATAAATTAGGTATGATGATTTCGAGTGGAAATTTTTAAAATCTTATTGGTGTTACCTAATATTTATTAAAATCTTTTGGTGTTATCTGATATTTAAAAACTAAAAAGTTTGGGTGCAGTTGTAGCTTTATGGTGCAGCACATACTTAGCATGTGTGAGGCCCTGGGTTTGATATCCTCCTCTCCCTACTCCAAAAAAAGGTTGAGAATGATTTGTGCACATTATCTTTTATTTACTCCATGACTGGGAGTAATTATCTGTGATTTGGCATCCGAAAATCTAAAACTCTGATCTCCTTCCTAAAAAAACAGTGGAGTTCAGTTTGGTAAGTGTATAAACATTTTCTATATTACTCTCAATTATAACACATGAAAAGTAGTAAATGATTTCTATTCTTTCATAAAAATATATGCACTGCTTACTGTCTACAAGATGTTTTACCCACATACTCTCAAGTTGAGATTTATCCATATCATATACCAATTTAATCAAAGTTTTTGAAATATTGAAACTATTGTAGGAGATTTTTTTTCTTGAATTGTTTGAAGGCTCCAATTTACATTCATTTATGAGTTACTATCTTGATTTAAACTGTTTTCTTAAGCATCCTTTTTCCATATATTTTAATAAAATTTACTTTCATATACATTTTTTAAAGTCAGGGTTTCCTTTGTATTTTGTAGATATTATAATAAGGTTAGATGAAGGCTATATTTATCATTATAGAAGGCATTAACATTAAACCTGTAGAACACCAGCTCTGTTCTATCTTCTACTTTGTATTCCATTTCAATCCTAGGGATAAGTCACTTGTCCCTCACACCTTCCCTTTGCAATGATAGGATCAGCAATTAGAGATAAGAACAAATAAAACAAACAGGAAAATTCATCCCACATTACTTGAGATAAGTTTCTTTCTCAAAGAATTGCCCTAATATTCATTACTGCCATTCTTATCCTCAGTTATTCAGTTTCAAAAGATTTTAAGAAAGCCTCAAGCAGATTTTCTTATATTATTTAACTATAAACTTCCAGTAAGAGACAAATTCAATAAGAGAACTGATATAACCCACATACTTAAAAATCCCAGGGTCTTCAATCCCAAAGCTCTGACATTCCTTGCTATATGATATTGCCTCCTGGGTGGAAAAATCTGGACCCAGCAGCTCTATTCTGGCAGTGGGAATAATCTGACTAGTCTTGTTGACTCCAAAAAATAGAGATGGTATTCCAGTCAAAGAAAAAGAAAAGCATATATTTCTTATTCTTTATTACAAAGAATTAGCTAACAGGAACATTAGGACCCTCATCTTCTCAATGACCATGAAGTTTCACATCTCCCAATTTGGAACCTAAATAGTGTAAATATAAGGAAATGGCAAAGATTATTTTATGGGAAAAGAAGTATGTATAATTATATTGATCTGATCTTCTATATACATGGGAACCTATAGAATCCATCAGTTGTGAGAGGAGAATGTCAGGTACTCGGATCACTTCTGTCTATTACCTACTTATGCATAAAGGGGGCATCTAACAGCCATTCCATCTGGTGTCTGATCTTCTCAGAAGCTAAGTAAAGTGCCTCCTAAGAGACCACCTAGGAATACCAGGTGCTGCAGGCTTAGGAGAAGACCGAGTGGCCCACTTCCAAACTATAAGCCATTGAAAACCCTATGAATCACAGAGAAATATTCATTTAGCTTTCTCAACTAATTAGCCTTCAAGCCAAAGTTGTTGTTAAGTGCCATGGAGTCAATGTCCCACTCATAGCGACCATATGTACAACAGGTGAAACAGGCAACCCTACTACAACAAGCTAAACAGTATTGTTAGAGCTTCCCCGCTATTCACAGGGTCTTCAACGGCTGATTGTTTTTTGGGAGTGGGTTGTTGGGTCCTTCTCCCAAGCCTACAGCACCTGGTGTTCCCAGGAGGTCTCCCATCCAAGTACTAACCACGACTGACCCTGCTTAGCTTCTGAGATCTGATGGGCTCTGATGCCATAGCTGTAGGACTTCAGGCTATGTCAAAGTACATAGTTCTAAATTTTACTCGGAACTTCAATTATGAGAAAGATAGAATCATGATATACTTACAGAGCCGGGCGCAGTGGCACACACCCGTAATCCCAGCAAATCGGGAGGTGGAGACAGGAGGATCGCAAGTTCCAGACCAAAGGCAGTCTAGATAACTTAGGGAGACCCTATCTCAAAAAGTAAAAAAAATGGACTAAGGGTGCAGCTCAGTGGTATAGCACTTGGAAAGCATGCAAGCTTGAGGCCCTGAGTTCAAACAAACCCCAGTACTGGAAAAAAAAGGTACAATTAAAAATAAAAAAATAAGAACATTAATGTTTATAATGACAAGTATTAGCTTGGTCTTTTTTTTTTTTTTTTCTCAATGTATTTCTGGGAATTAAATGCAAGGTCTTGCAAGCACTCTACCACTGAGCTAAATCCCTAGCCCTATCTACGTCTTTCCTAAGGAGCTTCTCTCGTTAGGGATTATTATTTTGATTCCACAAATGTGGAAAGAGGGTTGGAATATTTAAAGGTACATCTTGGTCTACATAGCTAATCGATTATAAGAAGGGATCTGTCTTCAATGGCTATATAACACATTCATTCACTCTACAAAGTACAAAGTAATTTTATATAAAGATAGAAGTAGCTGGAAACAAAGGTCTTCATAGGTACAATATAATATTTGGAAGGGGCCCTTAATTTTAATGCAGGGAATTGTGATTTAATTTCTTATTTACACATTATCAAAATATTTAGAAGACAAGAAAGGCAAAAAACCCATAAACCTTTCTGATTCACCAATTCCAACTGAAGAGAATTTATTCCTTTTTTTTCTACTCTTCTCCTTCCTTCCAAAGTCATATCACAAAATCCTGGTTTTTATATAGGAAATTTGAAAAAGCTAAATTTGAAAAAGCTAAACTGGCTTGCTCTCAAACTTGCATTTGGACCTGGCCATGCTATTTCTGTAATGGCAATGACACTCAATGTCACTTGAAGAAATATGTATTAGTAGCAAATCACTTATATTTAGAAAAAACAGATATTATTTCAAAAGGTCTAAAGATAGCAAACTCAGGTGGGATCAACTTAAATAATCCTCATCATTACTAAGTAGTAACCTTGAACCTACATGTATTAACTTGAAGCTCCTCTGCTTTGTACTACAGCCTAACTAGATGCCAAGCAATTCTCTAAGAATGGATATAAGAGTGCTTGGGTAGAGCTCAGAGGAGGTTTTGAGATAGACACATTTAAAAAAAAGTTGAAGTTAATTCCTAACAATCATTTTTTTAAAGAAATAATCTGTCAAATTTATGAAAAAAGAAATAGATGTCAAAAATACACAAGTTTAGAAAATCATTTGGCAAATATGAAAGAAGGATCCAAGTTATGTTGAAATCATACTATGAGCCAGGCGCCCTGGCACACGCCTGTAATGCCAGCAACTCAGGAGGCGGAGGCAGGAGCATCAAAAGTTCAAGACCAGAGGCAGTTTGTGTAGTTTAGCGAGACCCTGTCTCAAAAAGTAAACAAAATGGGCTGAGAGTGTAGCTCAGAGGTACAGCACTTGCAAAACATGCAAGCATGAGACCCTGGGTTCAATCCCCAGTACCAGAAAAAAAAAAGAAAAGAAAAGAAAAGAAAAGAAAAGAAAATCATACTACATAATCTTTTTAACATGTACCCTCACAAACATTTCTGTGAAAATCAATATAATTTTATAACAGCTTACTAATGTATTTGGAAATCATATTTTCTCCAATGATTTCAATGGCACTATTAATGGGAGAATATTCTATTTGAATTTTTACTATTTTAATAAAAATCCCCAAGTCATAGAAAAAATAATATCTGACTGTAAAATCATCTAATAACTCATTATTGATCATCTTTATTAGGCTTATATTTTCCCTCTTGAGTAGTTCTATTAATTTAACTTTTAAAAATATATTCCTTTGCAGGGCATGGCTGCACATGCTTCTAATCCCAGTGACTCCAGAGGCTGAAGCAGGCAGATTGCAATTTTGAGGCCAGAGGCAGCCTATGTAACTTAAGGAGACCCTGTGCCAAAATAAAAAAAAGAAATAAAATATGGGCTGGGGTGCAGCCTAGTGGTAGAACACTTGCAAAGTTCAAGGCCCTGCGTTCAACCCCAAAGCACCAAAAAAATAAAATAAAATAAAAAAGAAAAAAGAAAAGAAAGAAACAATCCTTAAAACTAAGAAAAATGAAACCAAATCAAATGTTTCGAACATAATAATGCTAGGATTTATTCCTATGGTTTTTATAATGAATTACGTAGACTGAAAGCTATGTAAGGTTCAGAAAGCACCTCTCCAAGGATGTGAGGTAGCTACTCTCGTTTATTCTTGTCTGGAATGCTACTTAAAAGTGATGTGAGTAGAACAGGTATTTAAATAAACAGAGGTCTCTATTTAGAATCTATTTTAGCTTAGTTGTTTGCAGCAAATCAACAATCTTTTTCAGAATGTCATTTACTTACCAGAGAGTCCAGAGTGTAGATTGTACACAGAAAATGGTTTAAAGGAATCACATTCCACATGAATTCGAGTTTGCTCATTTCTCAGATTACATAATAGCAAAGCACCAAAAGACAATTCTGATCATTACTGTTTCTATGTAAGCAAATATTTGAAAACGCCAACAATTTATCAAATATAAAACAGAAATGAAACAAAAAAAATTCAATATTTACCTCTCCCAGAGAAAATCATCTTAGTGTAACAAAGTAGCGGAGGCTCTGAAAGAATGGACTATAAGGGCACTGAAAGTTCCTCAGGAGACCCACACCAAGAGCCTGAAGAATTGTGTCCCTGCCAAGAGGGGGCTTGCCTTCTGGAGAAAACTTCTTTCTCGGTTTCACCTCACAACTAAATTTACATAAGTATGTTTCTAGGCTTTTGTTTCAGCTTTTGTTTCAGTTTTTCTACAAAATTGTAAAACTACTATAGGAAAAATGAAGATTTCAGATTACTTTCTCTCCCCAGTTTTCACCAAACCTGAAAATAAATCCATTTCCTTTCATCAGTTTGTGTTTCCTGATTTTCCTTTGTAATTCAGCGGAACTAAGACAGAGGGCTATGAACCTGAGTGTGCCGTTACGTTAGTGGGACATTTCTTTACGATTCCCTGTTATTTCAAATTTCTTTCTTTAAAGAGAAATTCTAGGCTCTTCTCTCTGTTGAGAACCCCGCGTCTATGTCTTGGATGTGTACTATGATTCTTTTCCCTATGAGCACCTATGTTTACTCTAAATCCTGTACCTAATAAACACACTACTTTTTTCACTCAAAAAAAAAAGAAAAAAAGAAAAAGAAAAAGAAAGATAGAAAGACAAACCATAATTCTAAATTTAGTTCTAGAAATTCAATTGATAATAATGTTCTTAAAGAATGGGCCAGAGTGTTTATCTTTAGACAGACCCATTCCAGATTCTGGATGATATATGTATAAATCTGAATTAACTAAAGAACAGAAAGCTTATTTTTTTTTTATCAGATGAAAACTAACATAGGTAACATTCACTTTAACCTCAGTGCTAAATCACAGTTCAGGTTACAATATCAATAGGATGCATTTCTAAATTTACAATTATTTTGAAGGGTTGGCAGTATGTATCTATTTGGAAGAGTTCACTTCTGGTTAAAACCCTGTGTGTGAATTTGGAGGCTTGATCACAAGCCATGACAAAGGCTTTCCCTGTAGGCCTCACAGGGAAAGCTGCCCTCCCTGAGGCAGAACAAAAAGATAGAGAAAAAAAAAAGTTAGGGGTCACTGGCAGGGAAAGAAGCTCCTCATTTTGGAATCTAGCTGAATCTGTAACTGGCTGAGAGTCAAGAACTTTCACCCAAGCAATCTGATTGCATCTCCCACTGACTGAAAGTCAACTTCAACACAACTGAGAAAATTGGTGGAGATGCCTACATAGAGACAATCCTCATTTTCCTAAGGGATTTCAAACAAGAGTGTTAGAAATAGCAAGTAAATTGCGCTTACTTAGGGGCCCTATATTTGTGACCTTTGAGTTTAAACTTATTAACCCTGTTCTCCCATCTTTAAGCCTAAATGCTGCACTTCATAAAACTACCTTATAATTTCACTTATAAAAGGAAATTCTTTAAGACAAGACAAATGAGTAAACCAGCTCATAGAACTTTTACTTAATTTTTAAGCTTTACTCAATTTTAAACTTTCCTTGATCTATACATGTAGTTGTAAGTTACGTCTTTAGAGCAATGTGGCATCAAAGGCCACAAAAACAGATTCATAACTATTGTTAACACATTCAGGCATGATTCCCCTGAGAACCCCACATTCATGTCCATATGGATGTGTACTATTATTCTCTTTTCTCTTTGAATGCCTATGCTTAAATATAAGGTGGGTATTGTCTCTTATCCTTAATTAATAAGCTCACTTTGTTTCATTCCTAAATTTCATTTTGGCAACACAGCCAAGGAGGGTCCAGCTTCACATCATGGGAAGTCCCTAAGAGAGAAGTGCTGAGATTTGAAGCTGCATCTCTCACTGCTGCTGACTTTTCCACAGTTGACTTGGCACCCAGCCAGTGCCAGGCAATCTTAGAAGAAAGGTACAATTAAGGCCTCAGCACCCCCAGGCTATTCACGCTCTTTGTGTATTTGCATTGCTAGTTCCACCACCTTATTTCTGCATCTCTTCATCTGGGGCTTTGGGCAGAGCTCCTCTTCTTCAGATAACTTGGGTGATGCCTCCTTATGGCACTTGGGGAATGAGAGCAAACTTGAAAACTGTTTACTCTCAGTAGAGTAGTATTTTCTCAGTATCCAGTGCTTTCCCACTCTCAGGCTTCCCTCTCCCTCTGTTCCAACCCCAGGGTCCATAAAATTGCTTTGATTCCCGCCTTCCTAGACAGTAGGACAACTTGCACATCTATGCAGAGTTACCTGACCTATGACTAGTACAGAGGTTCTTTGGGGAAAATTCCAACACTGGAGTAGTCAAATCTTTTACCAGTTTTAGCCTTTAGCTAATACACTGCAATAAGTGATTTAAGACTTAACTCTTTCATTTTTGAGTTGTTGCTTTAATTGGGTCCTCTCACTCCTGACAGCTCAGCTCCGTCTCCTAGCTCAGCTTAGCTCTTGACACATTGGCATAAGAGCAAGTGGGGCTCTTGGGAGCAGGCTAGCTCATTGGAGAAAATGTCATTCTAGAAGAGCAAAAAATCTGAACATCCTAGTCAGGGCCTTTGAGAGGGACTATAGAAGTTCCTAGGAACCATTCTGGAGGGGAATTACCAGGTTGTTTACAGGAGTCTGTGAGTTGAGCAGGGCATTTCATCAAGGGGTTTTGAAAAATACTATAAGAGCCAGCCATGCCAACACACCTAGGGGAGAGCTAGCAGAAGCCCTGTGCCTTGCTGAAATGTGACACCAGGTTATCTATACAGGATTTCCAAGGAGATCTTGAACCTCCCTGACTCTCTAGCCCCAGCTCTTCTGCTAAGCTTTTACCCTACCTCCAGGCAGTTTAGCGATCCAGTAGAGCATTTCCCTAGCTATTTTTTTGTGGTGCTCCAACAATGAGACTAGAGCCCATTGATCAGAAGGCTTCCAGGAGTTAAAGAGGATCCTTAAAGAGGATCCTGGTCCAGAATAATACTCTGCAGTGTAGGAAGTTGTTGAAACTTCAGAAAGAAAGAAAAAAAAAGTGTAGAGCCTTTCTGGTTTGCATTTGCCCCAATAGTCCTTAGAGATTTAATTAATCCTCTCTGGAGGTAATCTTGCTAAAGCTATTAAGAGAGAGGAGCACAGTGTGGGGCCTGCTCCTAATAACCCTCTCCTGGTTTCCTAACAGGTCCTGCTGCCAGGATGACAGGGCGAAGCCTGCCACAGCAGGATCAACTGCTGCTTCTACTGCCACCTCTCTCCAGAGACCTGCAGGGTCCTTGCTAAACAGCCTACCCCACAACCCTGGGAGCCCTGGCCAGTGGGAAGCAGCTGTCCATCAGACTGCTCCACCTCGCTCCACCTTCCCTCTTCCTTCCTCTAAAACACGTGACTCTGTCCTGACTAGCAGCCCTGTGAGTGACAAGGGTTCTCGTCTTTCTGTCCTTCTATTGTGGGATTAGAATAGGGTCAGAGGGCCCTGTGGGCTTTTCCCAAAACTTCTCAGCTTTTAGAAATAGTCATAACTGGTGGAAAAGCTGTTGTCCCTAGGAGAGACAGAAGGCCTTATGCCATAATTGGAATTCAATAAAAAGATTTTGAATATCTGTACTTTGTGAGCCTCCTAGATACCAGTCCCAAGGTTACCATGGTCCCCACAACCTGTGGCACCAAAATGAGGAGAAAGAAAAAAACAGATAATGTTCTCTGGTTTGAAGTCTGAGAAAACCACCACCTGTATGTTTTCCCCAGTACTAATATGGATGGGCCTCTTCAGGATCCTATAGACTTCAATTGTCATGCCTCCCCTACTAAGTGTAGCCTTGGTATTGCCTTCATTTACCCCTAGTAACCTTTGCCCATAAGCCCTGGTAATGGGTGGATGTTATAGAAAGGCACATGCTAGAGACCTTGAATTTACCTTGGACTCTTGGAATTTAGCTAACAGCCTGGTCATTTGATCAGACAACTGGGAAGCCTTGGACTGACTTTTTAAATAAATCCCCCCATGGAGACTTTTGAATAAAAATCAGTTTATTTCTAATAAATATTTGCTCTCTATGTGATGCACACCAATAAAAGTCCCTTTCCTGCTAGGAAGAAGCTTATCAAAAATGGAGACTGTGTGTCAGCTGATCTCAGTCTGAAGTGTCCTCTGCACATAACCAGCAGCTGTGCTAGGGACTGCCACTTGGATCCACAAGAGGACTTTCTGTAAAAATTCAATTTCTATCTAAAGTCAGTGTATGTACATGCACTTCTATTGGAGTCAAAAGTGCCAAAACAGCAGAGAAAACTGTCCCTTTTGTCAGATATTTCCCAAGGCTAAAAAAATTCTTCAGCCAATTGTCCAGAAACTTCTTGTCAAACAAATCACCTCTCCAATGCATGTCACATTGTTATGTTTTTTATCTAAATGGGCAATTATCTTTTCGACTATGGTAAAATATAATTTTTATTATTCTAAAATGTACATAACATTAAAATTACCATCTTAGCCATTTTTAACTATACAATCCAGTGATATTAAATACATTCATAATGTTGTACACCTATCACCACTATCCATTCTGTAATTCTTTTACATCACAAATCCAAAACTCTGCACCCAATGAACAATAACTCCCTTTCCTCTCTCCAGAACATAGAAACCACCATTTCTATTTTCTCTCCCTGTAATATTGACTGCCTGTAGCCATAGCACTGTGGTGTCTGATCCCAGCAGATCTTAGAAGTTAAGCAGTGTCCAGGCTGGTTAGCACTGGATGGGAGACCTCCTGGGAACACCAGGTGCTATAGGTTTGGAAGAAGGACCTGGTAACCCACTCCTCGCCCCAAAATAAATCAGCCATTGAAAACCCTATCAATAGCAGAAAAGCACTAACAATACTGTTTCACCTATTGTACATAGGGTCACTCTGAGTTGGACACCAACTGGACTGCGCCTAACAACAACAACAATATTGACTACTCTTAGTACATCAACTAAGGATAATCAATCAATATCTTTTTTTGAATGACTTATTTCATTTAGTATAATGTCTTCAAGGCTTACCAGTGTTGTAGTATATTCCATAATTTCTTTCCTGAGTAATACTTTGCTTATCCACTTACCTGTCAATGGAAATACATGTTGCTTCCCCATTTAACCAATACAAATTATGCTATGGATATATTTTCACATTATGCAGATATTTCTTAGAAACTCCACTTTCAATACTTTTGGGTATTTCCCCCAAAATAGCACTGCTGAGTCACATGAAAATTCTTTTATTTTTTAAAGGAGACATACTATCTTCCACATCAAAAATATTACCACTATCAAAGGTTTCAGTTTCCCAGCAACACTTGTTTTTCTGTTTCTATTTGTTTGTTTTTGATTTATTTTGTTACTAGACTTGCTAATGGTTGTGAGGTGATATCCCATTGTAGTTTTGATTTGCATTAGCTATATTTAAGTTTATATCTTTATCATTGGCTTTGGTCAGTTACATATGATGTGCCTAGGTTCAATTTTCTTAATGGATTCTCCTTGGGGTTTGTTGAGGTTCTTAGATCTGTGAATTTATAATTCTCCTAAAAGTTGAAATATTTTTAATGATTATTTCTTTGTACTATTTTGTTTTCCTTTACTGTCCACCGGTTTGAAAACTTCACTTACAACCAGTCTCAGTGGTACATACTTACAATCCCAGTGACACAGGAGGCAAGAGGCAGAGTCAGAAGGATCCCAAGTTGGAGACCAGAAGCACCCTGCAATAAATCAGTATGGAGATTCCTTAGAGAACTAAAAATAGAACTACCATATGATCCAGATATATCACTCTTAGGAATATACCCAAAGGAAGATAAGTCATCATACCACAGGGATCCTAAGCACTTCCATGTTTATTGCAACACTCTTCACAATTGCAAGGGTATAAAATAGCCCCAAATGTCCACCAAGAGTTGATTGGATTAAAAATGTGGTGTATATATACAAAACAGAATCTTATTTAGTAGTAAAAACAAATGAAATTATGTCAGTTGTAGCAAAATGAATGGACTAGTGGTCATGAATTTAAACAAAACAAACCAGACTCAAAAAGAGAAATAATGCATGTTCACACTCGTATGTAGGAGCTAGCTCTACCTTCAAGAAAAAATAAATACATATCTTTGTAATATACATATATTATATATAAATAACATATCATATGTAACACATATATGCTCTGTATAAATAATTTATATAAATTATATATTTTATATATTATATACATGTATGTGTATATCTGGATCTACAATTGTACATATCTAAGATTGGAAAATACTAGTGGACTGAACATGAGGGTAGAGGGGACTACTGGGAGGGGAAGGGAGAAAAAACAAAAGATAAAAAGATAAAACACAAGTGAAAATGTAGGGTGCAAATCTATTTAAATGCCATAAGGAATCTCACTATACTATATGAAACTTAAAAAAAAATCATGCTGTATCTCATAAATACCTACAATTATTCTTACGTGTTAATCAAAGTTTGTGTATAACCTAGAAGAAGGTGAAAGTGTCAACAACCCTGATTTAATAATTACACACTCCCTATATGAACTGATGGGGGAAGGATGTGGCAATCCACGCCTGAAGCAATCCTGAAACAGTCAGCCATTGAACGTCCTAAGAGGGTCTCTGTGAGTCACACCCTATCAGATGACACCTACCAACAGCAAAATATAAAATGAATTATTACTCTGTACTCCATAAGTATGTATGATTAAAATACTAATAAAATAAATTAAAAAATAAAAATAACTTTAAAACTTAGAAAGGCGACTGAGAGTGCATCTCAGTGGTAGAGTGCTTGGAAAGTATGTAGCACTGGGCTCAGCCCCTAAGGACAACAAAATGAAAAGGAAGAAAAAGACAAGAAGAGAAAAAGCATAAAGAAAAACTTCCACTTATATTATATATATTAGACATTTTGCAAACTTTACTTGGTGGAATGAATCTATGTACATTTTGTTTTTCTTTCCATTTCATTTTCAATTGGTTCAAATGCTATATCTTCAGATTTATAAGCTTTTTCTCCTGCAATGAAAGCAAATCCTGAAGCAATCAGCAACTGAAAACCCTACGAGGGCAACTTTAAGTCAGAACAAAATCCATGGCACCTAACAACAACAAAAATAAAATTCAAAGTATTATATATCACAAATATAATTTCCATAAACCATTTGAGCTGGTATAACAAACTGGGTGCTTATAAACAAAAGAAAATTATTTCTCACACTTCTGGGAGCAGGTAAGTCTAAGACCAAGGAAGCAGCAGATTTAGTACCTGAGGGGGCTCTTTCTTGTTCATTGGTGGCCTCTCCTCATGACTGCATAGAAGAAAAGGAGATCTCTGATTATAAGATTATAACTTCATTTGTTGGAGTCTCATTCTCATGATCTAATTACCTACTAATATTATGTTGGAAATTATGATTTAGCATATGAATTTTGAGTGAGAAAGACACAAATATTCAGCCCATAACAATCTTCCATGATACAAATGACAACTGTTTTGATGTCCATTTCTGCTAATTCTATGAATTGGTAGATATTCTATTATGAATTAAAGGAAATCCCTTGAGTGACATAATGGATTGCTATGGAAACAATATTTTTATTTATACCCATTGATATTGTTTGACAAGTATAAGTATACTGAATATTGGTGAATTCATATTTCAATTAATTAGCCTGCTTGTTCAATGATTAAATTTAAAAAAATGGAGATCAATTAAAATAAGGAGTAATGTTTTTAAAAATAGAATTTTAATATTGTTCTTGTTTAGCTCTATCAATGCAAGAAAAAGTATTAGATAATCCAAGTACAATGTAAAGAAAAAGTAGTATACAACCAAACTACAAAGGTTCAGTCATCTTAAGAACTTTTTGGTGTAAACAGTATGTAGCTTTAGTAATGTTCTGCTGCTTCCCTGACAAATTAATGTAAATTTTCAATGAAATTATGGCTTAAGATCAAGAGTTGAGAATAGAATTTCAACCATAACTAACTTTGTCATAATAAACTTAAATTCCACCTCCACTAACCCTTTTAAAACATGAGTTTTCATTTTCTGGCCCTTGTGGTGTAGAATAAAAAGCTTTGAAAAAACTATTGTAAGACATAACATGATTTATAGAGAAATTTTAATAAACACTGAAATCATTGTAAACTTAAAAGAATATTCTTATTTATGTACTCTAATTGAGACACATCAAATTCTACAGTACTGAATATTTTGTGAGTAATAACTGTATAATATCACCTAATTTGCCTCTTATCACAAAATGGTAACTGCTACACCTAATGCATTAAAAGAATATTTAAAATTGACTGTGCTGTAGATTGTTTTGTTTCCATTTCTCTTTCACTAGCAGCTAAAAGAATCTGAGTTAAGAGCATCCTATATGAAGTATAATTAAGTTAGAGAAAATCAGAGAATGGCAAACTGTTTATATATCCACAATAAAAAGGGTACTTTTTAATTTGCTTTACCTAGATACAGGAAAAATACTGAGTATCCTAGTATATAAGAAGTATCATGGCTTTCAGGAGTCACTTGCCTCTATCTAAACACACACATCTCCCACATGTCTATCAGCTTTTCATCCTGTGAAGGTTGTGTGCTGCTCTGATTCTGAAGGCTACAAAACTGGTGTCTTAAATATGAGGAGGGCCATCCACCCATGGTGGACAGGTTTCATCTCAGCTTCCAGACTAAGACAGCCTAGGTAGATGGACCCAGCAGTCCACCACTGAAAAAAGTTGTTGTTGTTGTTGTTAAGTGCCATCTAGTCAGGAGCAGCTCATAGCAACCCTTGCAGGCTTTTCAATGTCTAATTGTATTGAGATTGTTTCACAAGTGGGTTGCCAGGGCCTTCTCCCATTTTTGTGGTACTTGGATGGAACCTAGGGTCTCAGCACAGAGCAGCACTCTACCCATTGAAAACCCTATGACTAGCAGAGAAGCACAGTAATATGTTGTTGTTAGGTGTCCTCCAGTTGGGTCCAACACATAGCAACCCTACTTACAACAGAACAAACACTCCTCAATAATGTGCTGTGCAAATGATTTTTTAAAGTTTAAACCCATTGTTTCAGACACTGTATCAATTCATCTCGTTTAGGGTCTTTCTATTTTTAGTTTACCTGTTACTCTCCCAAACATGATGTCCTTCTCCAGGGATTGATCCCGTCTCACAACATGTCCAAAATATGAAAGACACAGTTAGCCATCCCTGCTCCCAATGAGCACTTTGGTTGCACTTCTTCTACAACAGATCTGTTGGTTCTTTTGGTAGTCCATGGTATATTCAATATTCCTCTACAGCACCATAATTCAAAAACCTCAATTCTTCTCCTGTCTCCCTTATTCATTGTCCAGCTTTCACAATCATATGATGCAATTGAAAATACCATGGCATGCGTCAGGCACACTTTCATCTTCAACATCTTTACTTTCAATACGTTAAAGAAGTCTTTTGCGAAAGGTTTTCCCAATGCAGTGCATCTTTTGATTTCTTGACTGCTGCTTCTGTGGGTGTTGGTTGTATAACCAAGTAAAGCAAAATGTTGGACAACCTCAATCTTTTCTCTATTCATCATGTGGTTGCTTACTTACTCAGTTGTAAGGATTTTTGTTTTCTTGATGTTGAGGCACAATCCATATGGAAGGCTGTGTTCTTTTATCTTCATCAGTAAATGTTTTAAATCCTCTTCACTTTCAGCTAGCAGTTATGTCATCTGCCTAACACAGGTTTTTAGTGAGTCTTCTTCCAATTCTAATACCAAATTCTTCTTCATATAGTCCAGCTTCTCAGATTATTTTCTCAGCACAGAGATTGAAGAAGTGCTGTGAAAGGACACAGCCCTTATGCACACCTTTCTTGACTTTAAACCAGAGACTGTTTCTTTGTTCTGTTTGAATGATTGCCTCCTCATCCATGTACAGATTCCTCAGGAGTACAATTAAATGTTTTGAATTCCCATTCTTTACAATGCTACCCATATTTTGTTGTGATCCACACAAATGCCTTTGCATAATCAATAAAACATAAATAGACATCCTTCTGATATTCTCTGCTTTCAGCTAATATCCATCTGACATCAGCAATGATGTCCTTGGTTCTATGCCCTCTTCTACGTCAGGTATGATTTCCTAGCAGTTCCCTGTTACTGTACTGCTGCAGTTGCTTTTGAATGATCTTTAGCAAAATTTTATTTGCATGACACATTAATATTGTTCAGTAATTTCCATATTCAGTTAGATCCTCTTTCTTGGGAATAGGCACAAATATGAAATTCTTCTACTCAGTTGGCTAGGTAACTGTTTTCCAAATCTCTTGGTATAAACATGTGAGCACCTCCAGCACTTCATGTGTTTGTTGAAATATCTCAATTGGTATTCCATCAATTCCTAGAACCTTGTGTTTATCCAGTTCCTTCAAGACAGCTTCTGCTTCTTCCTTCAGTACCATTTATCACTGATCATATGCAACTTCATGAAATGGTTGGTCATCCACCAATTCTTTTTGGAATAATGATTACTATTAAATATATTGCCAAAAAATGAGACATATAAGCTGGAAGGCACTCAAAAGACAACTGTGTAAGAGTTGCCTCTTCAAAGTACAATCTATCTTACTGACGGAAATGGAGTAAATCCCCTGGGAATTCTGATTGTTGAGGTGGCATTACTCAAAATGAAAAGAAACAGTGGCTTCAACAATGGAATCGAACATAAAAAGATATTGCACATTCCACAGTATTGGAGAGTATTTCATTCTGTTTTAAATAGGTTTGCCATGAGTCAAATAGTCTTGACAGGACTTAACAACAACAAACTTAGACATAAGAGTCTAAGCAGATAATATAATTCTGCCATAGTTTGGAGGAGTATCAGTGGTGTTTCCACATCTACAAAAATGGGGCTGGTATTATATAACTTCTAAGTAATTTATAATTAGTGTATTTGTGTATTTGGAATAAAAATACATGTATAAAAATTGTGAAAATTAAAACTACTTTATACTGAATACTTTAATTCTTTATTATGGAATAATCAAAGCGTAAAGAAGTAGAGAGAATATATCAGTGATGTTGTTTGTTGTTGTAGTTAGGTGCCTGCAAGTCGAGTCCAACTCATAGTGACCTATGAACAGCAAAATAAAATGCTACCCAACATTGTTCCATGCTTGGCACTATGTCAGTGCTTCTCTGCTATTCATCAGATTTTTGCTGGCTGATTGTTTTGGGATTGTTTTGGGAATGGATTGTCCCATCCTCCCATATTTTGTGGTGTTGGGGATCAAACTCATGGCCTCAGAGTGTTCAGATCAACACTCTGTCAACTGAACTATACCCCAGCCCCATATCGGTGATACTCACTAGAATGTTCACTCAATTTAAGCAATTACCAACTTGTAGGCAATTTTGTTTTATTTATATACAATCTTTTGTCTTATTATTTTAAAGAAAATTCCATCCATCTTACAGTTTTATACAAAAATATATGAACATATACTACAAAACTGTACCATAATTACTCTGCCCAAAGATGAACAATAATGGCTCAGTTAAAAGACCTAAGTATTCACATTCCTTTGACTCATAAAGCATTTAAAAATATTTTATATTGTATAATTTGGAATTTAAGTATGGCCAAACATCTCAATCACTTTCTATGTCCTTAAAGTGGATACAGGGCTGGGGTTTAGCTCAGTTGGTGGAGTGCTGCTCTGCAGTCTCTGAGGTACCAAGTTCTATCCCCAGCACTGCAAAGACAGGAGAAGGATGTGGCAATCCACTCTTGAGGAAATCTCAAAATAATCAGTCATTAAAAATGCTAGGTAGGTCTCTATGTGTTGGCAAGACTATATGGCAGCTAACAACAACAAGAACAAAGGGGATAAAAGTATATAAAGTCTATAGGATTTCTCTCCCTGTGTCTTATTACATTAAAACTACACTGGATTGGGTTGGAGCTATAGTGTATGCCTGCAATCCCAGTGACTTGGGAGGCCAAAGCAGGAAGACTTTGAGTTTGAAATCAGAGGCAACTTGCATAGTTTACTGAGACCCTGTCATAAGATAAAAAATAAAAACTGAATTGGAGTTGCAGGCCAATGGTAAAGTATTTGCAAAGAATGTATGAGTCCCTGGGTTCAACCTCCAAGTATGGTAAAAAAAAATAATAATTAAAAATTAAAAATACGCTGGATAATTTGCCCCATGGAATTAGCCACAGTCTGAATTTTCCTATTTTTATTTCCAACTACCACTGAACTTTCATAATTAAAGTAGTTATGAAGTCATATTTAAGTTTGATTTTCTGGCAAGAGAATTTCATAGGTTGACCTGTGATTGTTTCCCTTTTGTGATATCAGTAGACAGTTTCATTTCCTAGACATTAGAAATCATAGTGCAACAAGTAGTTTTTTTACAGACTTCCAGTGTACATACTGTAGAATCCTAATTGTGGAATTGTTACTGTAAACTATGTAAATTTTCAATGTATTTTTAAATTCCATGCATTTACATTTTGATATTCACCAGCAATGTATGAACAATCTTAATTTCTTTTCTAAAAGACAATAAAATATGTAGTACATCTTTCCAAATCTGATATGTAATAATATTTAATGCATTTATTTTTAGTTCGTAATTTTGTATGAGAAGTTTAGGCATTTCTTATATCTTTACAGGCCATTTATATATCAATTTTGGTAAACAAAATGATTTTTAGTTGAGTTGGAAGTTTTCTTCTACAATTTTAGAATCCCCTTTAATATTGAACATACTAATACTTTATACTATATGTTTCAATCATTTTATCTGTTAGGCATTTAACCTTGATCGCTGTTTAGGAATTTAAAGTTTTAAATTTTTGGTGTCAATTGTATGTTTATTTTTCATTATTGATATAGTTATTAAAATTCCTTTATAAGAAGATTTTATAGGTAGGATTCCCAAAACTTTTTCTGATGATGATATTTTTACAAAGATAATGTTAATTTTATGAATTAATTTGTGTAAGATTGAGTACCTTTATGATGTTATGTATTTCTATTCCAGAACAACAAGTTTGCTTCCATTTGTTCAATTGTAATGACA
>VMDO01017360.1:24726-36533 GCA_007922755.1 Pedetes capensis | reverse complement strand
TCTTTTTTTAACTCATAATTAGATTGAAGTCAGATATTTTTGGCTCAAACACTATAGAGTCAGTGTTGTATCCTTCTTGCTGCAGTGTCCAAGAAGGCATATTACAACTATTGGCAATGTTAAATTTGATCAGTTGGCCAAGATGATGTCTGTTGAGTTTCACAATCATAAAACTATATTCTATGATTATACTTGCTAAGTAATTTGTGATGTAAAACTTTGAAACTGTCAACATTTTATGTCCAAATACATTTAAACCCCAAATTTTTCCATGTACAGTGGCATGTAAACTTTGACTAGACTGGTTATTACCATGGAGATTGAAAGATGGTAATTTTCCTCTTATTTTTCTCTGCATTGATTATCTAGTAGTCTTTTAAGAAGAACTTTCTTCTTGTCCACCTTCTCTGTCTTGGGTAGTACTGTGGAGCCAACGGTTCTTTGAATTTGTATTCAAAGGTTTTAGTCCATTACCATCATTGCGCTTTTATTGAATCTCATAGTGTTCCAACTTTGGTCCATGGGAGTCCCTTCAAGCTGGCTCTTGTTCTCATGTATTTGAGTGTCTTCTTGCTTTCTGGCACAAGCTGTCCCAGATTCATCTTGCACTTTTCCTAACCCAACCCAGAATCAGCTCTAAAAGGAAAGGAGAAGTATAGTTAAAATCTGCAGTCTGAATCCTGGATAAAGCACAGTGCAGGCTTGTTTGTTTGTTTGTTTCTGTGGTTCTTGAGGGCTGAACCCAGGGCCTCACACATGCTCTGCAAACACTCCACCACTGAGCCACCCCCAGCCCATTTTTTACTTTTTATTTTGAGACAGGGGTCTCTCAAAGTTATACAGGTTGACTCTGGCCTCAAAATTGCCATCCTCTTGCCTCTGTCTCCTGAGTCTCTGGGATTACAGGCATGTGCCATCATACCCATTTTATGCAGATGTTTTCATCTTATGCAGATGTTTTTAAAGCTTTGGTGTCAATATAAAAGAAGATGTAGAGGAAAATTTGACCAATTTTGTGCGTTTCAAAAAATGACAAATTTACGCAGCAAATCCTCTTTCAACGCAGTTTAATTATCATTTCTTTAGAAAATACCAGAAAAACACCAGACCCCTCAGGATTAGAATTTCCCTTAACATTCATGTCCTTGGAACCTCAAGTTTCTTTTCTGTACTCATCACACTTCTGAAGTCTGTCTCTTGGGAAAGCTCCGCTGGGAAGAAAAATCCGCGTGCAAGCTCCTGGTATTGTTGGTCACATCCAATTCCTTGCAGGCTTCTAAACCAAGGGCCTCAGTTTTTTTGCTGGCTGTTGGCTCAGAGTTACCCTCAGTTCCTTGCCATGTAGCATTCTCTGTAGGATGCCTCCTGTCATGGCAGCTTGTGAGACCTAGCAAGAGGTCCATTCTTATGCTATGTAATAAGAAAGTGGCATCTTACTATCTCTGTTGTGTTCAGTTGGTCATAGGTCCCACCCATATTCAAGGGGAAGAGGCAGACAAGGGTGTGAACACCAGAATATGGGAACTATGCAGCTCCCTGAGAGTCTATCTACCCAGCTCCTGGCTTTGATAGTCGAGTGTAGGAGTCAGATAATGCACATATAAAATTCAATATCACATGGTCATAAATCTATAAAGATGGTGAACAGAATGATAAAGTGGCGAGTCCTTGGGAAGGTAGGCCCACTGTGGGAAGGTAAATTGGGTGAGACTTGAATCCTGAAGAAGAATTGGTCATCTGAGCAGGTGCAATAGGCCAGAGAGTGAGCAATTGCAAACACCCGGGCTATGAAAGAGGACCAGTATTCAGGGGGAGACCACAGGAAGGAGTTTAAGGAGCTAAGCAGTGGCCACTTTGGATTTATAACCACATGTTTTGTTTTTGTTTTTGTTTTTTGTTTTTTTGCGGTACTAGGGGTTGAACCCAGGGCCTTGTGCTTGCATGCTTTGCAAGTGCTGGACCACTGAGCTGCACCCACAGACCATTTAAAAATTTTTTTTGAGACAGAGTATCACTAAATTACACAGACTGCCTCTGGTCTTGAACTTGCGATCCTCCTGCCTCTGCCTCCCTAGCAACTGGGATGACAGGCGTGCATCACGGTGCCTGGCATGACCACATGTTAAAGACTTTATCTTTACTTTCATTACAACTGGAAGCCAGTAGAGGTGGTTTTCAACATGGAGAGTTACATGATCTCACTCCTGCTCCAACAGGGTTCACTCTTTTGTGAGTGGAGTGAAGGGGGAGCATGGAAGGAAAGGGGTGATCTGGGAGGCTTTTGGCACAGCCCAGAGGGGAGATGATGACAGGTAGGCTAGGGTGGTGGCAGATGACATGGTGAGAAGTGGTTCGGTTCATAGTGTATTCTGAAGGAAGGTCAATGGGATTTCCTAGTGGATGAAATATATGATAGGCCTATTTGGCCTGAATGGGTGGACAGTGATAGGGGAGGAGGGATACAAAGAACTAATATCTTGCAACATTTTTAAGTAGAATTTATTTCTAGAGTGGTTTTAGGTTCACAGGAAAACTGAATGGAAAGTGGAGAATTATAGACTCCTTCTCCCCCTCTTTATCCACCCCACATGCCAGCCTCCTCCACAATCCATATGCTCCACAGCAGAGGTCATTTTGCTACAACTGGTAAATCTACATTGACACATCATTGTCACTCAGAATCCCCACTGTACATCTGGGTTAGCGGATGGTGTTGTCCATTATGTGTGTTTTGAAAAATGTACGATGGCATGTGTCCACCATTGTAATAGCATACAGAGTGACTTCACTGTCAAAAGAATCCACTATTTTCCAGCTCTTCTTCACTAACTCCTTCACTAACTCCTGGCAACCACTGACCTTTCTAATGTCACCAGAGTTTTACCTTTTCTAGGGTGCCATGTATTAGAATCAGACAGTGTGATTTGACACATGTGTATAGTATGCAATGATCGAATCAAGGAAATTAGCATTTCTTTTCTTTAAGCATGTATCACTTTTTCATGTTCAAAAGATTCAAAAAATCCTCCCTCTGGTTCTCTACGAAGTGCATGAAAAATTTCTGTGGACCGCAGCCACCTTATGTGGGATAGGCCAGGAGAACTTATCCCTCCTGGGTACTTGTGTGTCAGTACCCATCATCCAGGCTCCCTCTGTCACACTCTACTTTGATCTTCCTAGCCTGACTTCTGTTATAGTCTCTACTGTTGTGACATCAACTTTTTCTGCTTCCAGGCATGAGTGAGAACAGGCAATATTTTTCCCTCCTTGCTTGGATTATTTTACTGAATGTAGTGTCCTAGAGTTCCATCCACATTTCTGTTAATGACAGAGTTTAGGAGGTGGGCACGATGGCACACACCTGCAATCCCAGAAACCTGGGAGGCAGAGGCAGGAGGATCACAGGTTTGAGACCAGAGGCAGTCTGCATAATTTAACAAGACCCTGTCTCAAAAAATAAAAAAATTGACTGAGGGTGCAGTTTAGTGGTACAACACTTGCAAAGCATGCTAGCATGAGGCCCTGGGTTCAGCCCCCAGTACTGCAAAAAAAAAAAAAAAAAAAGACAGAGTTTAATATTTTTCAATACTGAGGCATTGAATCCAGGTTCTCATGCATGTTCCACAAGCATTCTACCACTGAGCTGCACCCACGGGCCCTTTTTAATTTCTTGTTTTAAGACAATGTCTCATAGAGAAGACTTAGATGGGGAGGGTGGAGGAGGAAGCATACAAGAGGGTAAGGGGGCACCTATATGAATAATGTACATCAAAATGCATATATGGAAATGCCACAATGAAAAGCATGTCAGAATGAATCACATTAAGGTGTACATTAAAAATTTCCAATAATAAAAAAAAGACAATGTCTCACTAAGTTGCACTGGCTGCCTCTGGCCTCAAAGTCATGATCCTCCTGCCTCAGCCTCCTGAGTCTGCTGAGATTACAGACATACACCACAGCACTTTGCTGAGTTTCATTTTTTAAAATAAATAAATAATGTTTCATTGTGTAGATATACCTCTCCCATGTGTCTGTCAAATTGCCATGCTGTGTGGGCTTGCATATTGCTGTGATGCTGAAAGTTACACCACCAGTATTATGGATACTAGCAGGGTCGCCCATGGTGAACAGGTTTCAAATGAGCTTCCAGACTAAGTGAGAATAGGGAGAAGGACATGGCTAACCCACTTCCAAATCAATTAGCCATTGAAAACCCTATGAATAGAGGGGAAATGCTATCAGATATAGCACTAAAAAGACAACTGGGAAGAGTTGCCTCCTCAAGGTAGAGTCTACCTTAATGATAGGAATGAAGTAAAGCCCCAGGGACCTCCGTTTCCTGATATAGCATGAATCAAAATGAGAAGGAACAACTGTAAACATCCATTAATAATTGGAACATAGAATGTATATAGTATGAATCTAGGAAACTTAGAAATCATCGATAGGGAAATGGAGCACATAAACATTGACATTTAAGGCAACAGTAAGCTAAAATGGGCTGCCATAGGCCATTCTGAGTCAGATAATCATAGTCTTCTATGCCAGGGATAACAGATTAAAGTGAAGTGGGGTTGCATTCATTATTACAAAAGACATCTCAAGATCTGTCCTGAAGTACAATGCTACCAGTGATAGAATAATATCCATACTCCTATAATGAAGGCCAGTCAATATGACTATTAATCAAATTCACACACCCACCACTAAGGCCACAAATGAGGAAAGTGAAGATTTTTACCAACTTCTGCAATCTGAAATAGATGCATCAGGACATATTGATAACTACTGGTGACTGGAATGCAAAAGTTGGAAACAGAAGAAGGCTCAGTAGCCAGAAAATATGGCCTTGGTGACAGAAATGGTGCTGGAGATTGCATGATAGAATTTTGTCAAACCACTGACCTTTTCATAGAAAATACTTTTTTTTCACCAACATAAACAATGACTACATACATGGACTTCACCAGATGGAACATACAGGAAACAAATCAACTACACTTGTGGAAAGAAGATGGAAAAGCTCCATATCAAATGTCAGAAGGAGACTAAGTGCTGATTGTGGATCAGACCATCAGCTGCTCATATGTAAGTTCAAATTGAAACTGAAGAAAATTAAAACAAGTGTACAAGAGCCAATGTATGACCTTGAGTATATCCCACCTGAGTTCAAAGACCAGTTCAAGAACAGATTTGGTGTATTAGATACTAATAATTGAAGACCAGATGAGATGTGGTGTGACATCAAAGAAATCATTCATGGTGGAAAGCAAAAGATTATTAAAAAGACAAGGAAAAGGAAAAGACCAAATTACCTGTCAAAAGAGACTCTGAAACTTGCCCTTGAATGATGAACAGCTAAAGTAAAGGAAGCCATTATGAAGTTAAATAACTAAACAGAATATTTCAAAGGGCAGCTCAAGAAAACAAAGTAAAATATTATGACTTGTGCAAAAAGATGGAGATAGAAAACCCAAAGGGAAGAACTCACTCTGTTTTTCTCAAGTTTAAGGAATTGAAGAAAAAATTCAAGCCTTGAGTGGCAATATTAAGGATTCTACAGGGAAAATATTAAATGATGAAGGAAACCTCAAAAGAAGATGGAAGGAATACACAGAGTCATTATGCAAAAAAGAATTGGTGGATGACCAACCATTTCAAGAGGCTGCTTATATCAGGAACCAATGGTAATGAAGGATGAAGTGGAAGCTGCCTTGAAGGAACTGATGAAGCACAAGACTCCAGGAATTGATGGAATACCAGTAAGGATGTTTCATCAAACAGATGCAGCACTGGAGGTGCTAACATGTTTATGCCAAGAGATATGGAAAATAGTTACCTGGCCAACTGGCTGGAAGAGATCCATATTTTTGACTATTCCCCAAAAAGGGGATCTAACCAAATGTGGAAATTATTGAACAATATCATTAATATCACATGTAAATAAATTTTTCTAAGATAATTCAAAAGTGACTCCAGCAGTCTATAGATGGGTAACTGCCAGAAAATCAAACCAGATTCAGAAAAAGGCATGGAACCAGGGACATCATTGCTGTTGTCAAACAGATTTTAGACAAAACCAGAAAATACATGAAGGGTACCTATCTATGTTTTATTGACTATGTAAAGGCATTTGACTATGTGGATCATAATAAATTATGGATAACATTGGAAAGAATGGGAATATCAGAGCACTTAATTGTACCCATAAGAAAGCTGTACGTGGACCAGGAGGTAGTCTTTCAAGCAGAACAAGGAAGCACTATCTGATTTAAAAGACAAGAAAGATGTATATCAGGGCTGTATATTTTCATAGTACCTTTTCAATCCCTATGCTGAGCAAATAATCTGAGAATTTGGACTTTATGAAGAACACAGCATCATGATTGGAGGAAGACTCATTAACAACCTAAATTACACAGATGACACAACTCTGCTTGCTGAAAGTGAAGAAGATTTGAAACATATACTGATAAAGATCAAAGAACATAGCCTTCAGTACAGATTGTGCCTCAGCATCAGCGAAACAAAAATCCTTACAACTGAGTCAGTTAGGAACTTCGTGGTCAATGGAGAAAAGATTGAGGTTGTCCAAGATTTTGCTTTTCTTGGTTCTATAGTCCACACCCACAGAAGTAGCAGTTAAGAAATCAAAAGATGCATTTCACTGGAAAAAGGTGTTGCAAAAAGATCTCCTTAAAGTGTTGAAAAGTACATATGTTACATTGAAGTGGAGGGTGTGCCTGACTCATGCCATGGTATTTTCAGCTGCATCAAATGGTTGGAAAACTAGACATTGAATAAGGGAGACAGGAGAAAAATTGATGCTTTTGTATTATGGTGCTGGAGACTAATATTGAATATACCATGAACTGCCAAAAGAAACACCAATGTGTCCTAGAAGTGCAACCAGAGTGCTCTGATTAGACTGTGTCTTACATATTTTAGATATGTAGTCAGGAGAGACCAATCCCTGGAGAAGGATGTCATGTGTGAAAGAGTGGCAGGTCAACAAAAAAAAGGAAGACTCTCAACTAGATGGCTTGACACAGTGTCTGCAACAATGGGTTTAAACATAAAAAAGACCATATGCCTCGCAGAGAATTGGGCAGAGTTTCATTCTGTTGTACATAGGATCACTGTGAGTCTTACCCAACTCAACAGCACCTAACAATAACAACTGATAGGCCACACTTTCTTTATCCATTCCCCTGTCAATGGAAACCTCAGTTGATCTTGTATCTTGGTAATGAGTAGTGCTGCAGAAAACACTTTGATATACAGTACCTCAGCAAGCAAACTCCTCCATACTTGAACATTTTGGTCCTCAACTAGTATTTTCAAGAGTATTCTGGTTTTGCACTCATTTTCTCAGTGTTCGATCACCATGATAAAACTCATATGAGATGCCATGCTTATCTGTAACACTTCCAAGTGAAACAAATGGGAAAGTGTCCTTTTGTGTATCTGTTTGAGGTATTAAAGACCTGTCCCAGTGCTGTTGCTGTGCTCACAATCTTTGTGTATTTTGTGTTTACACACACACACACACACACACACACACACACACACACACACGAGTATGGAACCCAAGAAATTTCTAGCACTAAAAATGAAGGAAAGAGGAAAACAATAAGAACAACTGAATTTTAAAAATGAACTTATTGCTCATCATGTGAATGGCATATGTGTGTCTCAACTAGCCATCCAGTATGACACTGAAACCAATAAATACACTGACATTTTTTCTTATGGGAGAAAAGTGCTAGACACTTGAACTGATCAGCACTTGACAAGCTTTCCAGAATGTTCTGTGGCTGAGCGCCCAGGTACTGCTGACCTGATTCCTTCCCGTTGAATACAAACCCAGTAGTGGGATTGTTTTTGTTAGGTGCCAACAAGTCAGGTCCAACCCATAGCAACCCTGAGAAATACTCCCTGACATTGTGCCATGCCCAGCACTATTGTCTGTGCTTCTCTAATATTCATAAGATTTTTTAATGGCTGATTATTTATGGGAGTGACCTGCCAGGTCCTTCTCCCAAGCCGACAGCGCCTGGTGTTCCCCCATGGTCTCCCATCCAAGTACTAACCAGGACTGACCCTGCTTAGCTTCTGAGATCTGAGGGGATTGGACACCACAGTGGTACAGCTGCAGGCAATAGTGGGAGAGCTAGATCATATAGTGGTTCTCTTTCCAGTTTTGTGAAGAACCTCCATATTATTTTCCATAATAGCTGTTTTAACTAAAATTCCCATGGTTTATAAATCTTATACATCATGTGCATCATGACCAATATTTGTTATTTTTGTCCTATTGATGATTGCTATTCTAACTGGGGTGAGGTGATATCTCATTATGGTTTTATTTGCATTCTTTAATGATTAGAGATATTGATCATTTTTTGAATACCTGACCATTTACATATCTTCTTTTGAATAATTTTTGACCATTTTAATAGGTTTTTTGTATGGAATTTTAAAAATTTTCAGGGAGATTTTAATTAATTATTTTTTGAGATGGAGTCTTGCTTTGTAGTTCAGGCTAGCCTCAAACTCATGATCCTCTTACTTCTGCCTCCTGTGTAGGTACTGAATTTTTAAAAATTCATGTTAAATTTACTTTTAGCTGATACAAAAAATTATAAAAATTGTAACATTTATGGGGTACCATATGATGTGCCAATATATGGATGCATTGCTCAATATTTAAATCCGATTAAACATAACTACTTCTTCAGTCATTTATCACTTATTTATGGCAAAGCATTAAAAAAGCCTTTCATCTAACTTTTTAAATTGCTACAGTACACCATTGTCATCTAGCACCCTTGGTCAACCTTACCTTACCACTCCCTAGTCATTATTCTGTCCAGCCTCTAATTGCCCAGTCTACTCTCATCTCTTATGAGTCACTTTTCAATATTCCACATATGAATGATATTGTGAGGTACTTTTCTTTCTGAGCTTGGCTTATTTCCCTTGACTTAATGACCTCTAGTTTCATCTATGTTGTCACAAATGACAGAATTTAATTCCTTTTTATGGCTGAATCCCAGTATTGTAATTGTTGGGCCATATGGTAATTCTGTTTTTCCTGAGGAGCCTCTGTACTAATTTCCATAACAGCTATACTAATCTATTTTCCCACGAATAGTGGGCAAGGGTTCCTCCTTTCTCTACATTCTCATCAGCACTTGTTATATATAGATTTTTTGGTAATACCCATTCTTACTTCGGTAAGGTGATACTTCACTGCGGTTTTGATCTACATTTCCCTGATGACTAATGATAATGAATATCTTTCCATATACATATATCATTTCAAAATATTTTCCTCCATTCAATAAATGTAGGGCACTGCCTAGAGAAGCAGCTCACTCCAGGGCCTATCTAGGCCCCCTTGGAGGTCTGAGGCTTGTTCCCCGGGCAATCACCTTTGCCCTACATCCAGGAACTCTGGGTTGTCGAGCTTCCAAAGATGGCACTGGCATCCAATCCTTCTCCTCAGACCCCTCGACACTGATTGGCTGTTTCCAAACCACTGAATGGCTCCTGATTAGACCATTCTGGTACTACCCCTGATTGGCTGCTTTTACAAACCCAAATTTGCATATCCCCCCTGATTGGCCAAAACCTGTATGGAGTGACTGCCTCTAATTGGTCCCCAGCTAGCCCCTGGAGAGGATATGAGGGCAGTACACGGAGCAGTCTGGGTCCATTCCATCGACCAGGACAGACAAAGCAATAAAGAGCTGTTCAAGCAGAGCACTTGGAGTTAGTGTCTTCACTGGGAAGAAAGAAACAAGGATCTACCATGGGTGTAAACATCTGAGCCTGCCTTTCTCAAGGCTTTTCAGAGTAGCCGTGGGCATAAGCCTCCTTTCTGGGCAGCACGGTTCTCCGGTGCTTGGCTCCCCTTCACCATATGGTGGGTCCTTGGCGGCTGGTTCCTGCTCACGGCCTGAGTGTGTCCAGCGCCAGGGCAATGCCCCACAAATAAATTGTTTCTTCTCTTTGGTGATTATTTCCTTTTCTGTGTAGATGCTTCCTACTTTCATGGAATCTCATTTGTCTAATTTTGCTTCTGCTTCCTGGGCATTTGGGATCCTATCCCCCAAAAAATCCTTGTGCATTCTAATATCATGAAGCACTTTTTTGATGTCTTCTTATAGTAGTTTAGTAATTTGAAGGATTACATTTAAGTATTTAATCCATTTTTTAGTTTATTTTTATAACTGGCTTGAGATATAGGCCTAGTTCTATTCTTCTGAATATAAAAATCCAATTTTCCCAGTACCATGTATTCAAAAGACCATCAGTTCTCCAATTTATATATGCTATATTTAATAGATGTCTCCAGCACCATAATTCAAAAGCATCAATTCTTCTCCTGTCTCCCTTGTTCAATGACCAGCTTTCACAACCACATGAGGTGACTGAAAATACCATGCCATAAGTCAGGCGCACCTTCATCTTTAATGTGATAGCTTTACTTTTCAATACTCTAAAGAGATATTTTGCCTCAGCTTTTCCCAAAACAATGCATCTTTTGATTTCTTGACTGCTGCTTCCACAGGTGTTGATTATAGAGCCAAGCAAAGCAAAATCATGGACAACCTCAATCTTTTCTCCAATTATTGTGATGTTGCATACTGACCCAGTCGTAAGGATTTTTGTATTGTTGGTGTTTAGCCACAACCCATTTTGAAGGCTGTGATCTTTGATCTTCATCAGTAAATGTTTCAAATCTTCTTCACTTTCAGCAAGCAGAGTTTTATCATCTGCATGATGCAGGTTGCTAATGAGTCTTCCTCCAATCCTGATGCCACATTCTTCCTCATAAATTCCAGCTTCTCGGATTATTTGCTCAGCATATAAATTGAAGAGACATGCTGAAAACATACAGCCCTGATGCACACCTTTCTCAACTTTAAACCAGGCAGTGTTTCCTTGTTCTATTCAAACAATTGCCTCTTGGATCATGCACAGATTCCTCATGAGTACAATTAGGTGCTCTGGTATTCCCATTCTTCAAAGTGTTATCCATAATCTGTTATGATCTACATAGTCAAATGCCTTTGCATAGTCAATAAAACATAGGTAAATAAAACATAGACATCTTTCTGATATTCTCTACTTTCAGCTAATATCCACCTGACATCAGCAGTGATGTCCCTTGTTCCCTGCCCTCTTTGGAAATTGTCTTGATTTTCCAGCAATTCCCTGTCTATATACTGCTGCAGTCACTTTTGAATGATCTTTAGTAAAATTTTGCTTGTGTATGATATTAATGAAATTGTCTGATAGCTTCCACATTCAGATGGATCCCCTTTTTTGGAGATAGGCACAAATATGGATCTTTTCCAGTCGGTTGGCCAGGTAGCTCTTTTCCAAATCTGTTGGCATAAACATATTAACACTTCCAGTGCTGCATCTGTTTGTTGAAACATCTCTATTGGTATCCCATCAATTCCTGGAGTCTTGTGTTTTGCCAGTTCTTTCAAGGCAGCTTCCACTTCATCCTTCATTACCATTGGTTCCTGATATAAGCAGCCTCTTGAAATGGTTGGTCATCCACCAATTCTTTTTTGCATAATGACGCTGTGTATTCCTTCCACCTTCTTTTGATGTTCCTTGCATCATTTAATATTTTCCCTGTAGAATCATGATATTTTTCCTGTAGAATCTTGGTGGATAGTTGTTCATAATATTCACTGGTGATCATTTGTATTTTTGTGGTATGATTTTATCTCCTTTTTATCTCTGATTTTATTTATTTTGATTGTCTTATTTTTTCCCTT
>VMDO01017360.1:0-24626 GCA_007922755.1 Pedetes capensis | reverse complement strand
AGTGTTAATCATTATAAACTTCCTTCCTAGTTCTATGTTGTATTTTCTTTTTATTTGTCTAAAGAGAAATTTTAGTGTCTCTTTTGATTTCTTCATTTATCTTTTGCCTATTCAACATTGCATTTTTTAATTTTCATGCATCTGTACAACTTCTAAAGTTCTACTTATTGATTTCAAGTTTTATTCCATTGTAGTTAAAGCAGATACGTGATGTGATTTTTATTATTTTGAATTGTTGTGACTTGCTTTGTGGCCTATCACATGGTCTGTCCTGGAGAATGTTCTATGTGCTGATGAAAAGAATGTGCGTTTTGCAAATGTTGGGTGATATATTCTGTAAATGCTCATGTGCATTTGATATAGTGTAGTTTATAATGTTTCTTTGCTGATTTTTTCAATCCTAAGAATCAATTCTATTGGTATTTTTTTAAGTTAGTGTACAACTTAATAGGTTTCATTATGACATTTCCATACATGCATATCATTTTACCTTGCTCACATTTGCCCCTGCCTTACCCTCTCCTAACTCCATTTTCCCTGCTGATCCCCTTCCTTCCCACCAAAGAACTCTTTCTGCTTGTATGTTCTTGTGTGTATAAGGGTAGGATCCCTGAATACTTCCCAGGGCTGAGCATGGACAGGCAGAGTGGCCTGGATGCTTCCTGTGACTACAGGAAAGTGGACAGGGACACCCACTGGTTTGCTTGGCCAGGCTGACTGAACTGCTGGAGGAAGTTGCCCAGCTTCTGCACAAGGCCATGCAAAGTCTATGCAGCAAAAGTCTGGGTGGGAAAAGGTACATGGTAGACTGGGATCTTTCTCCAAGGTGTGTAGCTGTGGGACCCTGGTAGCTCCAAACTGGGATTAGGGTATATGAGAATTGCAGGATTCCCCAGCCCCAAATCCTTCAGCTGTGTATGGCATTAGTGGTGACTGATGAGGGTCTCTGGCTTCCCCTTCACTTGCCATGCAAAGTACCTCCTGGTTCAGGGTTGATCTCAACTGGAGAGGCAGGATTATAGATGCTATATACTTATTCTGTTCTTAATTTTATTTATTTATTTACTTATTTATGTATTTAAAAAGTTGTAAGTATTTGGTGGTTGAACTCAGGGCCTCACACATACTTTGCAAGTGCTCTACCACTGGCCTGCACCCCTAGCCCATTTTTTACTTTTTATTTTGAGTCAGGGTCTCACTAAGCTGTGCCAGCCTCTGTCCTCAACCTCTTGATTCTCTTGTCCCAGCTTCCCAAGTCACTGGGATTATAGGTATGTGCCACTATGTGTGGCTTATTTCCTTCTTTATAAGGTCACTGTGGATCTCTGAGCTGTGTGACATCTCTACCACATCCCCATCACCCTCCACTGCTCTTCTTCAAACACTCCAGTGGAATAGCAGCTGTTTGTTTTTGTTTTGTTTTTGCTTTTGTTTTGGGGGAGGGAAAAATGGCAGGTGCCTCTGGTGAGCCAGCCTTACTAATGTCACTCTTTCTTGTCTTTTTCTTTTTTTTTTTTTTCTTTACCAGTAGGGATTGAACCCAAGGCCTCAAACATACAAGGCAAGTGCTCTACCACTGGGTTCCACTCCATGACCTCCTCCGTGCCTTTGAATGCCTAGAGAGGTAATTTCTTTTTAGCACTTAAGGACAGTCTATTGTACAGATGTATCACAGTAAACATCCATTCTCATACTGACAGCCATCTTGGATACTTCCAACTTTTGGCAATTATAAATAAAGCTGTGGTGAACATCCATGTGCAGGGTATCCTGTGACATAAATTCTCAAATCCTTTGAGTAAATACCAAGGAGTGTGATTGCTGGGTTATATGGCAAGAGTGCCTGTAGATTTCTGAGAAACTTGGAGCGTTTGGATAGTACTATATTCTATATGTACATCCTCATAATTTCCGCCTCTGGGTGAATATCCTCCAGCATAGCTAATAAGTTGTCTGTTCCAAACTTCTGTTGGGAGAAGGACGTGGCAATCCACTCCCAAGGCAGTCCCAAAACAATCAGCCATTGAAAACCTTGTGAGGGTCACTGAGTGGGACACAATTTGACAGCACCCAACAACAACCCACTTCTCTGTCAAGGTCTTCATAGCCTTATAAATGTTTCCATAGGTTTCCCTATGATCTGTGTATGGATGTGGATGCCATCTAGTGGAAGCAAGAAAAAATTTGTTTTGTGACATTCACATTGGGGCCACTGTTAACCCCCCAGTCACCCTAGGGCCAGGTACCAGGCAGTAAGGACAGCCCCTAGGCCCCGGAGCCCACTGAGTTTTATTCCAGTGGACAGTTCTAAATCTGTTTAGCTTGCTCACCTGCCTCACCTATCACTTCCTGTGGAAACTACTGAGGGTGCTGCCCACATTTCCCTTCCTCTCCCTGTCTGCCTCCTGAGGCCAGCTTCCACAGGGCCCCTTGTGCTCTGACTTGCTTCCTCCTCTTGAGATCTGTGAATAACAAACTGTGTACCAGTGGCAGTGGGTGTTGTCTCCTGATCTGTTGGCCTCAGAATACCTGAATAATAATAAGACTTGTGTTTTCAACAGGAACAGATAATGCTCACTCTGCCCCAGTGGCCCTGAAGGTCATGATTTACACTCAGAGAGGAGACTAGTAAATTGGCTTCTCTGGATAGAGATTTTTTCTTCCTGCTTTTTTTTTTTTATTATTACCACTCTAAATTTGATTTGAAAACAAGAAGGGGAAGTGACAAATGCCTAAATAAAATATACTTTCATATTGTTTAAAACAACAACCACAATGGTGATAGTTTATGAAGTTACTAGCTCCTGCTTCCTCTTGGTCTGTGGTGCCTCCCCACATCCTCTTGTGTGTGCATGCCCTTCCCCTGTGGCATGCTCTGCCATGTGGGCCTCACCTGAAGCTGATGTCGGTGCTCTGCTCTTGGACCTGCAGAACACTGACTCTCTCTTCTACCTGGGGTAATGGACTCTGGGAATTGGCTAGCACAGAGCCCTAGAGAACATTAATATGATACCCACTGGCTCAGAAGAACTCTCACAAGTAAAAAATTGAAGTACTTCAGATGCTTCAAGTGGCCTCACAGGGCACAGGTGAAAGAAAACCAATTCCAGAGCACCCTTTCCATCCTATTATTTGTGTGGGATCTTTAAGCAGCCACATCCAGGCTGACAGCACCTCCAGGTGATTCCTGAGCTCATGGCCTTCTCGTGCACATGATCCCTTAGTGCATTATAGATGATCAGAGAAGTAATTAACATTTTGTAGATGGCCTGGCCAAAAAAAAAAAAAAAAAAAAAAAAGGTGGCAGGCAGGGGAGACAAATTAAAACCTTATTCTAGTGTGTTACATATTTTAGTGTGCTACATGAAAACATTCTAGTCTTTCTGCTCAATTTACATACTCCAATGGAGGCCAAAACTTGAAGAAGGAAATGAAGAAAGAGGAGGCAGCAAGTTAATATGCTGAATCTAAATGTATTCATTTGTTGTTGTTGTTGTTATTAGGTGCCGTCGAGTCGGTATCCGACTCATAGCGACCCTAATGGGGTTTTCAATGGCTGACTGTTTCGGGATTGCCTTGGGAGTAGATTGCCAGGTCCTTCTCCCATTTTTGCGGTGCTGGGAATTGAACTTGGGACCTCAGAGACTGCAGCGCAGAGCTCTACCATCTGAGAATGTATTCACTAGAATGATTTAAAATCTTCATACAAATGCAGAGCTTCTCTCTCTCTTTCTCCCTCCCTCTCTCTCTCTCCCTCCCTCTCTCTCTCCCTCCCACCCTCCCTCTCTCTCTCTCTCTCTCTCTCTCTCTCTCTCTCTCTCTCTGTGTGTGTGTGTGTGTGTGTGTGTGTTTGAAGGATGGGAGGGGAGAGAGAGTTTAAAGATAAACACGGTCATTGCTTTTAATCCAGTTGTGGGACAAGACCATTTATGGAAGCATACAAGACACAATGACTTTCAATTACACCATAAATTGGAGATGAGAGCAGATAGGAATCCCGTAAAGCTGTGTGCTCAATATCACAAAAACTAACTTAAAATATGAAGAGGATATAAATAGGAAACAGGAAGAGTATCAAAAAAAGAAGATAAAGTCAGGGAAATAAGAACAAAATTTCAATTACAGAGGCCCAGAATATCTATATCTGTACTTTTTCTAATTCATTAGAACTTCAAGAAGAGGTAGGAAATGAGAGAATTAAACTATTTCTTAGGATATTCTCCCCTCAAGTGTCTGTCAGCTTGTGCTTTGGGGGCTTGTGTGTTGCTGTGGTGCCACTGGTATCTCAGATATCAGCAGGGTCACCTATAGTGGACACGTTTCAGCTGAGCTTCCAGACTAAAAAAAGATTAGGGAGAAAGACTCAACAGCCCACTTCCAAAACAATTAGCCATTGAAAACCCTGTGAATAGCAGAGAAACAGTGTTAAATATAATGTCAAAAAATGAGCCCCCCAGGCTGGAAAGTTCAAGAAATGACTGGGGAAGAGTTGCCATCTCACAGTCAACCTTAATGGTGAGAATGGAGTAAAGCCCCTGGGACCTACTTTTGCCGATGTGGTATGACTCAAAATGGGAAGAAGCATAGTGTCTGCAACACTGGGCTCAAACACAAGAAGATCATGTGCATGGCAGTGTCAGGAGAGTGTTTAGGCCTGTTGTGCATAGGGTCAGCCTGACTCATACCCAACCCTACTACACCTAACAACAACACAGGAGATTCTAATAGTGTAAAATAATGACTTTAAAAGATAAAGTTAATATTGATATTGATAATATTTAGTCTAAAATATTAGTCTAAAAATATTGATAATAAGAATCACAGTTACTCATATGTTCTATTGGTAGTCACTACCCTAAGCACTTCTACATGTTATGTCCTTTAAGATTCATAACAGCCCTATGGGCAAGGTATTATAATTGTTCTCATCTTAATGTGAGGAAACTGAGACACTCAAGTTTTATGACTTTCACAAAACCACCAAGCCAGTGCATGGAGGAACCTAGATCCTAATCCAGAAATCAGACTTCAGAACTGACTATTTCCTGATTTCTCTTAATATAGAGTTAAGGGATTTGGATGAGTTGATTTAGGTACCTGAATTATAGGCCTTAACATATCATTTGCACACCTTGGGAAAATCCCCTCTTGTTCCCTTTCCTGGGAACTAATGTCCTAGTCTCCTCACCAACAACATTAAACCATACCACCTCTGGGCTATCTCTTCATTCTAAAATGTGTTGTTTGTATTCAGGATTCTCTGTGTTTTGTCCCAATAGTTAACTAGCACTAAAATATCTGAAGTTATAAGATCCCATTATTCTAGAATTCATATGAAAATAGAAGGGTAATATCAGGTATTCATGTTATATCTCATGTTTCTCCTGATTTTAACTGCCTGGCCTGTAAGCTAGGTATTAAGACAGTCCTATGTGGAAAACTGGGATTAGCTCAGTTGGTAGAGGGCTGCCCTGTCCTCTCTGAGGTCCCAGGTTCAATTCCCAGAACTAATAAATGGGAGAAGGACCTGGCAATCCACTCCTGAGGCAATCCTGAAACAATGAGCCATTGAAAAGCCTATGAGGGTCGCTGAGTAGGACATGACTCGATGGCACCTAATAACATGTGGAAAACCGGGGCTGGGATTTAGCTCAATTGGTAGAGCACCACTTGGTCTCTGAGGTCCCGGGTTCACTTACCCAGGACCACAAAAATAGGAGAAGGAGATGGCAATCCAATCCCCAGGCAATCCCGAAACATTCAGACATTGAAAACCCTGTGAGGGTTGGTATGAGCCAGATACGATTCGATGGCACATAACAACAGCAACATGTGGAAAGCTGTTGGCATGTTGGGATGAGAGTGGAAGAACCTACTCTAGACTGAAATATCATAGGATCAAGAGGTCAGTGCCAAGAAGGGCTGAGGGCCTGTCGTCCTTGACTCCCTCCCTCCACTCATATACACTGAGTCCTATTGCTATAACTCATTAAGAATTCTAAGCCCACCTGATGCTGCCCTGATCTGCCCAGGGTTCCCAACACTTTATATCATCCATTCTTTCAGCCCCAAGCTCTATAGATACTGCTCTAGAATACAGCCCTCCATGAGCCTTTTCTCTAAAAACCTAGGGCTTAGCCTAGATGTCACTGTCACTGAAAATCATCCCCTGCTTTCCTTTATGCAGTGGGTGACACTTCTGCCATTGTCACCATGGTCTTCTGTGTTTACACTAATCATAGCACCCACCACACTCTGATCTAATCACCTGAATTGCCCACTGGACTCTGAGAATCATGAAGGCCAGGACTGTGTTGGCCTTGCTTATATGTATATTACCAGTTCTACTAACGTAGATGCTGAATGAGGAAACCAAAAAATACATGCATGAACCAGTCAACTATAAAACTGATATTTAAACATCTGTTGTTGTTGGGTGCCATCAAATTGGATCCAACTCATAGTAACCCTATGGACAACAGAACAAAACACTACGCAACACTGTGCCATGCACATGATCTTTTTATATTTGAGCCCATTGTTGCAGCCACTATGTTTCTTTTAGTTGTACCACATCAGTAAAAGGATGTCTCAGGGGCTTTATTCCATTCCAATCAGCAAGGTTGATTCTACTTTGAGGCAGCAACTCTTCCCCAGTCATTTCTTAAATGTCTTCTAGCCTGGGGGTTTCATTTTCCAGCACTATATTTGACAGTGCTTCTCGCTATTCACAGTATTTTCAATGGCTAATTGTTTCAGGAGTGGGCTGCCAAATCCTTCTCCCTAGTCTGTCTTTGTCTAAAAGCTCAGCTGAAACCTTTCCACCATGGTTGGCCCTGTGGGTATCTGAAATATAGGTGGCATAGCTTTCAGCATCACAGCAACACACAATCCCCCACAGCACAAAAAGCTGACAGACATATGGGGGATTTAAACATTTTTAAGGTGAAAATTAACACGAGCATAGAGACCATGTAGCCTAACTCCCATTTAGAGCCTATCTATCTGCTTGGCCTGCCCTATAAAAATGCATCCAATATTTGTTATACATAGATAATTCAAACCCACCAGCTATAAAGGGCCCCATGCCTTTGCTTTCTGGAGCTTTCTCACCTAGAGACTCCCTGTTGTGCTACTGAGAACATCACCTAGACATCTGATTTCCTTCAGATCACCCTTCTCTGGGGGGTTCCTTGCCCTCTTTTTCTGGGTGGCTTGGTGATGCTAGCTTCTGGAAAGTCTCATGACGTGAATAACTCACACTCTATCCCACAAACAAATCTATCAAAGAGGTGAAAATATAGCTCAAGTGCACCTCTACTATTCCATAATAATGTAGCTGATCTCTTCCTCAGCTGTAAAATCCTTTTAAACTCATGATAATATTCATAGTGAGTTAGGATTTATCTTAAGAGTATTGAGAAGTAACTGAAGGATTATTGTTATAGTTTGAATATGAAATGTCTTCCATGGCATTGCATGTTTAATGCTTGGTCCGCATGTGGTGGTACTATTCTGGGAGGTGATGGAAATTTCAGGAGGTAGGGTGTAGCTGGGGGAACCAGATTACTAGGCAAGTGCCTTTGAAGGTTATATTTGGTCCCCATCCCTTCTTTTCCTGCTGTTTCCTGAATGCCATGAGGTGAAAGACATCCTTCCCCACATGCTTCCTCTACCAAGATGTTCTGTCCAATCACATGGGGCCAATCAACCACGGTCTGAATGCTCTGAAATTATGAGCCAGAAAAAATCTTTCCTCCATTAAGTTGTTCTCTCATGCATTTTGATAACAGTTACACAAAAGTAACTAACATAGAAAATTGGTACCAGAGAAGAGGAGTCATTGCTGTGACTAACCCTAAATGTGGTTGAGAAGCCTTTGGAACTGGTTTGTGAGAGATACATGGAAGAGTTTGGAGATGGTGGCTGGAGAAAGGATAGAATGTTGTAAGTAGAGCTTACTGGGTGATTCCATAGGGAACTCATATTACCTGAATGCTGATAAAAATGTGGACAATGAAATCCAGGCTCATGAGGTTTCAGATGAAAAGAAAAACACTCTTGGGAATTGGACTAGAGGCCATTCATGTTTCATTCTGTCAAAGAACTTGTCTACATTTTGTCCCTGTCCTGAGACTTTGTGGAAGCCTGAATTATAAAATGATAGACTAATTAATCTGGTGGAGGAAATTTTGAGGCAGTCCAGTATTCAGGTTGTGGCAGGGTTGTTGCTAGCTGCTTTTAGCCATTTTCACAGTGAGAATTGGTAGAAAAACTAGAGCACTTAGATTGTTTTGGTAGCAGTTACAATTTGTTCAGAAAATCCCATGTAAAGTTGGGGATAAGGAATCTATGGTTTTTGAAATATTAGCACCTTTAAAAAGAAGGAAAGTACTTTGCATGTGAAAGATAAAAAAGATGTCTTGAAGGCATATTAGGAATTGGCCACATTTCACCCATGCTAGGTTCAAGGGTATGAAAGAGTAAGTAAACTCAGTTGAGAGACTTTCCCTTAAGAAGAGAGTACCTGTGAGGTACTCTGATCACAAAAGGATGCCTAGGAAATTGTTCCCCTAGGGACTCTTTTTCATTATGCTTAGCCACCCAACTATGTAGAGGCCACTGAAGCTTTGGTGCAAGGGATCTTGGTTACCACTCAAGCTGGCAGGAGTCCTTGGCATCATTTATTTGTTGTTGATTTTGCAGGCACGTAGAATGCAAGAGTTATAGCGTCATGGAGGCTTCCTCACAGATTTCCAAGGAAAGCCTGGGAGCCCAGTGTGTAGCAATTGCAATGTGTAGCAGGGTTGCATTCTCTCCAAGGAGTCTTTGAATGGATGATGCATGAAACTATGAGGGCAAAGTCAAAGATGTATTGAAAAGCCCAGGAAGTTAGAGATACCAAGAAAGTAGAACATCTTCCAAGAAAGTTTAGGTAGTGAATGGAGCCAATTCAAGAGATAAGCCCTATGGGGTGGCAAGCCCTCACCATGGGGTCATGGCGGGTGGTGCTGCCCAAACCCATGGAGCTCACATAACAATACTGGACATGGAGCTACAGGATTTAATATTTTTCCTTCTGTATTTTGGTCTTACTTTCTTTTTATGCCCCCCATTCCTCTTTCTGGGATGAGAACATTTACTCTATGTCATTGTATCTTGTTTTTTTTGTGTCATTGTATCTTGTTTTTTATTTTACGGGGACTCACAGTTAAGAGTTTGCCATGAGTCTCAGGAGACACTTTAATCTTACACTTTTGAACAGTATTAAAACTGTTAAGCCTTTAGGGGCTCTTAGAGATGGCCTAAATGCATTTTATATTCTGAGATGGCTATAATCCCTTGGGGGCAAAAGATGGGATGTTATGATTTGAATATAAAATGTCTCCCATGGGCTCAAGTGTTGAATGGTGCTATTTTGAAGGTGGTGGAAACTTGAGGAGGTAGGGCTTAGCTGGAGGAACTGGGTCACTCTGGGCATGCCCTTGAAGGCTACGCCTGGTCCCCAGTCCTTTCCTCTTTCTCTGCTTCCTGTCCACCTTGAACAAGACATGGGAGACAGAGAACAAAAGTCAGAAGTAAATATAGAACCATGTTGTACATAATTAATAATACATAATTAATCAACATATCTACCTTCTTTACTGAAATTTAAAAAACCATTGAATACTTTATCTCTAGTCATTACCCTCCCAAGGTAAATGCAATTTTTGTGTGGTATTTATGGTTTTTTTAAAGCACATATATTCACATTATTATTTTATATAATATTTATAGTAATTTTCACATTTACCAATTTCTTTGATCCCTTTTTAAATTTTCAGAAATTCTTTCTAGGTCATCTTACAATTTTTAATAATCATGAAATATATCCTTTTAAAATTTATAAAGGCTTTCCTGGTGTCAAGCTCTTAGGAATTACTTGTCTGAAAACATTGTTTTTAAGTAGCTGTATTGGGTGCATGTTTATAGATTGACATTTACTCTCTGGCTTCCATTGTTGCTATTAAGAAGTCTACTGTCTGTCTGGGTGATATTCTTTGCAGGAAATCCAACCCTTGGGCTGATTTTAAGTCCTTCTTTTTGACTGCAGTGTTTTTCAGTCATATTATAATGGGCCTTGCTGTACATTTCTTGTGATTTGTCCTACTTGAGCAGCATAGTGTTTAATGCTTGCACTGCAATGTGAACATACTGCTTTTAACTGGAACTGGTGTTAAGGGACATTCTGTTTATCCCTTTCAGAGAACAGACCTGTAATCCTCTGCCACAGTAGGAGGAGGGGACAGATACTTGCTTGAACTTGTGGGATGATTAAAGGGGATGTTACCACTGGACACTAGAGGTATGGGTCACATTTGAGAAAGAAAATATGGTCTAGGAAGTGAAAGAAGTGGAAGCTTAGGGTGGAGTCATTTTAAAAGAGGCATTGCCCAGCAGGATAGCCTAGCAAGACCGAGGAAGTCTAGAGTCAGGAAGAGGGGGCCCTTCTAGGAGCAGGGCAGTGGAAGAGGGCTGCAGAGGCCCTGCAGGAATGACTAAGAAATCCCAGCAGCCTCCTTCCACCCTCACTTGTGTGTGATCACCGTGATTCTTCTCTTTGTCCTACTGGGTTAACTCACACCTATAAAGATAATGTAAATATCATTTACCAAGTCTTTAGGAGGAAACAAAAGTAAATGTCCATGTTCACAAAAGTTCTTAAATAGTTCCTAAATATTTAAGTTTTATTCTTTGTAATATTTGAAGCCAAAATTATTTGTAATATCTGATGTGCACCATGGTACACAATAATAACCAAACACCCGTGATGCCGCTCCCAAGCTAAGACCTGGAACAAAGCCCACTGTGCCACGATGCCTGTGCTTCCTCCTATTGGCATCCCCCTTCCTGCTCTACCCAGAGAATTTGCCTTCTGAATTTGGGGTTTCTGCCTCATTTTTATTTCATCTCTTAGTTTTGAAACATTAGTATATAAAGATTAATCTTTATTCTCTATCTGATAATTCTAATATTGGAAGCCCCCTGGAGTCTAGATCTGCTGACTTTTATTTGTGACTTCTTCTTTCCTTCTGGTTTGTTTGTTTGTTTTTTGTTTGTTTTTTATAATCTCATTTAAAGTCAAATTTAGTTGACGAAAATGTAACCAAAGGCAATGTAATAGATGCATAATAGAAATAGCAAAAGTCTTATCACTATGTACTCCACCAATATTTATAAATAAAGGTGATATAATATAGAAAATAAATAAAGTCAAACTTAATTAGAGAACACCAGTGGCCTTAAGTTAGGGATGTTTTGCTCCATAGCATATTTATGTGTCTGCTTTGGCTTGCTCCCAGGAAGTGCTGTCAAGTAGGCACAGCTGGCTTGCTTTTCTTCACTGCAGCTAGCACCAAGCAGACAGGCGCTGTCTATTCCAACCCCAGACCAAGGTGCAAGCAGACTAAGTGTTAGAACTCTTGAGGGAAACTATATACAGAGATACTTGGAGCCAGGATTCCCAGAAGGCTCCTCTAACTAGAAAGCAGACTCTTCCAGACCAGAGTCCCCTTTGAGATTCTTCACTTACTGTGGGAGTCCAGGTTCAACCAGCCTCAATGTTTCCCATTCTGGGTCCAGTGGCATCATGTGCCTTGAGGGTAGCCCTGCCTTTTACATTTGCTTAGAGCTCTCATCTCAGCTCACTATTGCTGTTCCTCACCCTATTTTCTTGAGCGCTTAGCAATGGACTAAAAAATATGTTTGTTACAATTTATCCAGGTCTCATTAAAGAATCTAGTCCACCATATTGCTAGAAGCAAAGTCTGTACTTGAAATTTTGATTTCCTTTGTGACTAAGGTCTGTCAGGAGAGAGGTTTACACTTCTATGTTTTGTTCAATTAGACTTTGTGAGTAGCTAGCATTCCTGCTGCTGCTGTTCTCTCTGTTTAATGTTTGCTTTTTATGATTTATTTTCTAGTTTTATAGTGGAGATTAGAAAATTAAGTCAGTGTTCTTTTTATTTTATAATTCCATATTTTAGAAAAGTTTTTTCTTAGTTTATAAAAACTGTTAGATTGTCGCTTGAAAAGAGTATATTCTCTTTGCAGTGTATTTACTGTATTGCTAAGGTCGTAATAATTTAGTTTTCCCCACTTATAAAAAATACTTTAGTTTTGTACTTTTTGTGGGAATTTCTTTTCTAGTTTTCAGATTTTACTTTATGGGTGTCAGTACTATATGTTTTGGTGCTAAAAGATTGATTTATGGCAACACTATCTTCGTTGCAGCATGTAAACTTTATTGTTACAAAGAGATCTTCTTTTATCAGCTTTTAAGATATAAATAGTATGTTGACCATAAAAAAATTATGTTGTATTTTAGTTTTTTCTTTTTCCTTCACTTTCCCAATTCTTTTTATTTAAATGTCATAATTTGTAATCCTCATTATTTCTATCATGTCTATTTCCACTTTTAAGCATATATTGTTCAGTTTTATAAAAAACCTAGAATTTTATAGGAATAGAATGATATTGATTGAACAAATATTAATTAAGAACCTACTCATGTTGGGGGCTTGGAGAGTGAATATAGAAATGGATGGTGGTCGGACATGTATAAAAATAGAAGTCTGACCTACAACCTGTATCATCTGCCTAAGAAACTCATCTCCTGTCTTCTGTAAGCAGCTAGGAAGCCAGCCTCTGCAAGCCAGACTTGAAGGAAGTCAGATCGCTCTCACTGACAGCAGCCCACATAGGCAGACAGTAACTTCTGTGACATTCAGCCCCAAAGGGCCAGTACTTGATGAATAATTAGCCATTTTTCTTATTTTTGTCATCAATTCCCACTTGGAATAAGCCAGAGAAGCTCCTATACACACCTTCATCAACCCCACTGGATGCCCAGCTCCTAATCACAGCCTCCATGAAGGGACACCTGCAGCTTCTCCCTCTCTCTCTCTCTGCCTCTCTCTCTCCCTCTATCTCTATCTCTATCTTTATCTCTATCTCTATCTCTTTGTCTCTCCCCTGGCCCATCTGTCTCCTTTTATTTACCTTCTGTGCTGAGATTAAGGTTGGTGACTATACGCCCTGGCTTGTACAAGGCAGTCCTAGTTAATACCTATTGTCCTGACCCCTTCCACTTTCAAAATGTCTTAACTTAGATGGTGATAGATGGCTAGGGGAAAGGATGAAAGCAGAGAGGCTATTAGAAAGCAGTTTGAATAATCCTGGGAAGAAATGATAGTGACAAGAAAAGGGTGATGGTAGGGGAAGGGGTGAGAAATGTTCAGTTTAGAGCCAAGGGGGGTTCCCAAGTAAGATTTTCAGAGAAGAGCCAATGAAATGATTTCCAAATACTCCAGATCTTGGGCTTTCTTAATATCTCCACTCCTTTTGTTCTGAGAAATTAGAAAATGCATTTTTAATAATGCAGATGGAGAACTGGGACCTGATTTCCAGAGAAAGATAAAGATTCCGGTTTTGGAAGTTTTACTTTTGAATTGTTTATACATAATCATGTGGAAAAATAGAGTAGGTGCTGGAATAAGTTTGGAGTTCAACAGAGAAGTGTAGAGCAAATACATAAATGTGCATTTTCCACTTGCTGGGTATAATGTTTTATAAATATATAGCTCCTTGTCCAAACTAAATAGGCATAGTTGTGCTAACAGCTTGCATCTAAACTGAGAAATCAGGCCCTAATATATCTTTTCTTTTTGCTTTGGTAACCATTTCCTTTGTACTTTATGCTTATAAGATTGTTTTAATACTAAAGTATAACAATTTAATCAGAATGTTTGTGACAATCTTTATGAAATTTTCTTGGAATATAGGAAAACTGTTCAACTACCAAACAAGCTCTTACCTTCATTTCTGAATCATCCTCTTTAAATATATTTGGTTACATTTTTCTACTGTAATTTTTCACTTTTTCAGAAATAATAGTTATTCAGAAATAATTGTTATGGTCTCTTATCATTTGTTCCCTTCTACATATTTATATTTTCTCTATTCATCTTTATTTTGTTCCTTTTTAAACTTCTGGATTGTAAGTATTTTTTTCCATGTCTGCCCACCATGACACTGATTTATTATTTATTTTTCCTGAGTGCCAGTTCTGCTTGGTGCAAGACCTCATCTTGTCATCCTTCACTCTCTCAGTTTTCTTTTTGTGTGTGTGTTGTATATTTATTTCCTAATGCAGAGTATTCATATTTTCTGTAGTTTCTGTGTCAGGGAAAACAGCTGTAATATGTTATTTTCTTCCTTATTTTTGTGTGCCATGTCTCTTCCATTCTTTCAGAGTCTCTATGCCAGGTCATTTTCTTTGCTTATTCATCTTTTGAAATGGGCATGCTATTTAGCACAAAATAGTACATGTGGTTTATTGAACAGACCACGTTGGGTAGCCTTAAGCAGAAAACTTCATTCTTTCCACCACCACCATCACTCTGTATGATGTCACAGGTCCTTTTTGTAGCCTTGACCACACCTTGAATATGTTCCATAGCTTCTGATGTCATTCTTAACAGCAGCAAACAGCCTCATTTTCCAAGAATGAAGCAAACCCTTCTAGTCTAATGTCAACATATCAGTATTTGTCCCAGTTTTAGGCTCTGCCTGCCCGTCACTCCCATTCAAGTGTGACTTGAGCTTAAAGACCAGTGCAGAAGTTGAGATACAGTGGATCAGCCTTGCCATTTTCTCCTCTCATCACAAGACTGCCTCTGCAGGCATGCAGGGAGGGCAAGGAAGACAGGGAGAGCAGGTGGGACCTGTAAGTAGGGAAGGCAGGTAGGGTAGGTAGCCAGGTAGGGTAGGTAGGGAGTTAGGCAGGGAATACAGGTAGGGCAATGAGAAAAGGGAAGGGGCACTAGAACCTCACAGTACAGGCAGGTTGTAACCCCACACTGATGGTCTCCAGCTACTGTGGCTTTCTCTTCTATGTCCAATAGTATAAAATAATACTTAGAAAAATTCTAACCATAGCATGTGTTAGCTGTCATTATGTCTCTTATGTGTGGCATTGCTATAACTATGAGTGTGAGAGAGCTTTGAGCTCTTTATTTAGATTCACTTTATTATGTAGTTGTGCAAGGAGATGGTATTTAAATGGGAAGTCATAACTAACAGCGTGGCACTGGAAATTTTGTGTTAGTTTTAGGAATTTATATATACATAACACTCTATTTTACAGGAGAGGAAAGAGCTTAAAGGTAAAATTTACTCCCATCATTAAAAACTATTAGGTAAATGAGGTACTGGAAAGGTAATGGAAAGACATAGGTAATGGAAAGAAATGGTTGCCTGTTTTCCAGGAGTTAATACCCAGGACTGGAACATGGGACTTCAACTTTTGGCTCTGAACTTGGTCCTTAGTACCTATGACCCCTCTTCCTTGGGAAGTGCCCCACACTTGTATGATTTCTTTAGTGTAGAGAGGTTTCTTTTTATTTGATCGTGTGTCTCTTGTGTTTATCTCACTTTCTGATATATGTCCTTCCTGAAGGAACAGGATATTCCTTTAAGCACAGTAGTTGTAACCCTTTTAAGAAAATGGCCACCAGATGTCGCTCTAGACCAGTTTATACCAAATGAGATTGTTTGGACTTGTTTCCACATTTGCTTGGGGTGGGTGCCAGAGGAAATGAGGTCAAATAAATACCATTTATCCTAATGTTTCACTTTGTAAGGAATTTCTAGGGCTGTTTTTAAAGCCAGCAAACCATGAGAACAAAATAGAAGAAAAAGCTTTAGGCCCTGCTCTTCTCCTAATTACAGATTGGTGGGGTAGGTGGGGCCACACATATAAGAAATTAGGGTATGTCACAGGGTCCCCTTTGCTTGCAAGAGGAATAGACCAAAGCAGGGGAAAGCAGAGGTCTCATTGGAAGGAAGAAACCACAACAGCCTAGGAGATAAAATTACAAAATGTCTTGACAGGTCTCTTACACTTTGAGTCAACATCATACATGACCTAGGTGAGGCCACTTGGGAGGTTAGGAAGTGGTGGGAGGGATGGCAGGGTTGAAAGTACAGCAGGGTGAATGTGTGAATCCGCTTGAGCTGCTTGGTGACTGTGAGGACATCTATACCCATTCACAGAGGGGCCATCAGAAAAGGGCAAGAGGTAAGGCTAGCTATGCAGCATGGCTTTAAGAACCCAGATTCTATGCCAGGCTGCCTGAGTCTGCATCCTAGCTCTGGCATGTCCTGCCAGCATGGAACATGCTTGGGGGCATGCTGCTCATCCTTGCTGTGCTTCAGTTTCCTTATCTCATTCAGTGAGAAGATAACCTAATTCATAGGGTTGTAGAAATACTAAAGGTATTAATATTTTTAAAGTGTTTAGAAGATTGTCATGTTGTTAAGTGCCGTTGAGTTGTGTCTGACTCATAGTGACCCTCATAGGGTTTTCAATGGCTGACTATTTCATGATTGCCTCAAGAGTGGATTGCCACGTCCTTCTCCCATTTTTGTTGTGCTGAGAATCAAACCCAGGACCTCAGAGACTGCAGAGAGGTGCTCTACCAACTGAGCTAAATCTCAGCCCAGAAGATTGTCTAGCACTTACTAAATGCTACATTCGTTTGTAGCATTTAAACAAGTTTCTAGTAGAACAAGTTCTAAAAAGTCAAGATAAGGTAATGATCTTGTAATATTTAAGGAATATTTATCTGGAAGTGAAGGGAACACAGGCCTGGAATGTACACAGCTCAGCATCTGCTCACTGAGTGCTATGTGCCAAACGTTAGCATAGATGCTGTGTAAAATTTAAACCATGATGGTGTTGATAATACACTCTGTGTACTGTGATGTAACTAGGTACTTGGAACTATCTTAAGACCAGTACTTTAAATGCATTACTTCACTTAATCTTCCCCCAAATTTGTGGTTGTTGTGGTCTGAGTATGAGATGTCCCCCACAGACTCATGTGTTGAATGCTTGGGCCTCAGCTTGTGGTGCTATTTTGGAAGATGGTGGACATATTAACAGTTGGGTCACAGTTGGAGGAAGTAGGTCACTGGAGGTGTACTTTTGAAGGGTATACCTGGTCCTCGTCTCTTTCTCTTTCTCTGCTTCCTGTCCACTGTGAGGTGAGCAGCCTGTGCCACGAGCTCCTGCTGCCATGATGTTCTCCCTCACCATGGGCCCAGACTCAATATAGCCAACAAGCACGGACAGAAACCTCTGGAACCAAACCTCTGTGAACCAAAATAAATAATCCCGCTCTTTTTAAGTTCTTCTCCCAGGTGTTTTGGTCACAGCTATGAAAAGAGGTTATTGTTGTTGTTGTTAGGCGCTGTCCACTCATGTCTGACTCAGAACAACACACATAGAGTATTCAGTGGCTAACTGTTTCAGGATTGCCTTGGGAGTGGGTTGCCATGTTCTTCTCCCACTTTTGCAGTGCTGGGAATTGAACTTGGGACCTCAGAGACTGCAGAGCAGCACTCTACAACTGAGCTAAATCTCAGCCATGAAAAGAGGTTAGGTGACAATTATCTCTATTTTATAGATTAAGGAAATGAGACCCAGAGAGAATAATTACTCTGTTTAAGGTTATACAAGCAGCAATGGCAAAACTGAGACCCAAGCAATAGCCCGATCATTTATCCTCTACTCAAATTCTTAAGAGTAGTGGCACATAGTATGGAATCAGATTATTTTATAGCCAGGAAGGACCTTAGTGATACAGTCAAGTGTCACTTGGCAACATGAATATGATCTGAGAAATGAATCATAAGAATTTCAGCTTTAGGTGAACATCATGGAATATATTTTCATACACTAAGGTAGCTGCAATGTGAATGGTCATAATTTATGGGATTAATGTTTTATAAAATGATCAACGCTGGGATTTAGCTCAGTTGGTAGAGTGCTGCGCTGCGGTATCTGGGGTCCCAAGTTCAATTCCCAGCACTGCAAAAATGGGAGAAGGGCCTGGCAATCCAATCCTAAGGCAATCCTGAGATAGTCAGCCATTGAAAACTCGATGAGGGTCGCTATGAGTTGGATACCGACTCGATGGCACCTAACAACAACAACAACAACAACAACAACAAAACAACAACAAGCTGATCAACATCAACCAAAACTTTGTTATGCAACAGAAGACCATACTTTAGTTTAACTGACTCTCCCATTTTATAGATGAGGAAACTGAGAATCTCAGATAGTAAGAGATTTGTCTATTGTCATGTGGTTGAGGGATGACAGTATAAGAATGTATACTTTTTTTGTTCCCAGTTCATTTCTGAAAAAGGGCTTTGAAGTAACCAGAGGATATATCAACCCCACAGATTATTATTGTTGTTGTTTTTATTATTCAAGGAGTCCATAGTAGCTTGCATTGTATGAAAGTTCTTTTTCATGGAGGCAACAGGGAGAATACTGTGTTTTCTCTTTATAATCTCTCATCTAGCAGCAATTTAAAGTATTTTGTCTACGGTAGATATACCATTAAAATGTTCTGATAATTGTTCCCTTTTTTGGTTTCCCCGAGGATAGTGCTCTTCTCCTGTTTATAGAACTCTTCTTGCAATTGTAAGCTGTCTTCTCTCCCCAATTGGCCAGCCTGTTTCTAATGGTAGATTGAAGGAGAGGCCCAGGATACATCTCTTTTTCCTAATTTGAACCTCACCAAATTTTCCCCTTCAAGAAATTATGCAATCTAACAATGATTTTCTTACACCAACTAAAACTCAATATAAATCATGTAACTACCGCAGGTCCCTCTCTGTCTAGATTGTCACCCTGAGTGCCTCTTGTGCAGAAATTCTGTAGCTCCATTTGATGTCCCCTCAAGGGCTGTGACAGTGCATTTTTATTTCCATGTCTTCTACGAATGTGTTTGACCTAGTGTAGATACTCAATTTACTCAACAAGAAGCAATCCTTTGGTAAATGAAGGGAGAAAAGTGCCTAGTCGGAGTTGTTGGTGCTTATTTTGTTCATTTGTGGCTAATGTTTTTAACCTTGACTGTGCCTGTGTGACCTGTGTGTTAGAGAAGTCTCCATGGATTAGGACCTTTTGTCAAGAAGAAAATATAAAGGGTAGCAGAGAACCTTGTCTGGGGAATGTAATATCTCATCTGAATAGTATTTTAGGCAGAGGTCCTCAAACTCAGCAAGGTCAACTTCCCTGTCAGCGGAGGAAAAATCCAGGACAGGTAAGTTTGGGGTCTACAGTCATTCTTGGAAATTTATGTCCTGCATTTGTTGTTCTGGTTCAGTGTTGTGGAGTCAGATCCAACTCATAGTGACCCTGAGTAAAACAGAATGAAACACTACCCAACACTGTGCCATGCACATGATCTTTTTATGTTTGAACCCGATGTCGCAGACACTATGCTTCTTCTCATTTTGACTTGTGCCACATCAGCAAAAGGGAATCCCAGGGGCTTTACTCCATTCCTATCATTAAGGTTGACTCTACTCTGAGAAGGTATCTCTCCCCCAGTTGTTTCTTGAATGCCTTCTGGCCTGGGGGCTCATTTTCCAGCACTATATTTGACAGTGCTTCTCTGCTATTCATAAGGTCTTCAATGGCTGATTGTTTTGGGAATGGGCTGCCAGGTTCTTCCCCCTAGCCTGTCTTAGTCTGGCAGCTCAGCTGAAACCTGCCTACCAGGGATGGTCCTGCTGCTATCTGAGATATTGATGGCATAGCTTTCAGCATCACAGCAATGCAAGCCCCCACAGCATGACAGACATTTGGAGGTCCTGAACTAGGTCATGGTGATCTAAGTTTAGTAGATTGCTTGCCTGAACTAGGAACACTTGTCCAGGGGACTTGCCAGTGATTGCCCTGGGGATGTAGTCCACGCAGGTAAGAATATGAATGAACAAATATGAAAGTATTAGATTTGGATCTGAAATGCTCCCAAAGGCCATATGCTAAAGTCTTGATCACCAGCCTGTGGTGCTTTGGGGGAGGTAATCCTTAGGAGGATTACCCTTAGGAGGTAACCCTTAGGAGGAGGGCTTGGTAGAAAGAGCTAAAGTCACTGAGGGAGTGCCTTTGAAAAGGAGATGAGCATCTGGGCCCCTCCTTCCTGCTCTCTCTGCTTTCCAGCTGCCCTGAGGTGAGCAGCTTTGCTCTACCACATGCTCCTTGCCAGTAGGTTCAGCCATATATAGGCCCAAAAATGGAGTGCCCAGCAACCATGAACTGAAACCTCTAAATCTGAGAGCCAAAGTAATTTTTCCTCCTGTGAAGTTGATTTTCCTCTGTATTTTGTCACAGCAACAGGTAGCTGAAGAGACTTGATGAAGTATTGGTAAGATTAATAAGAAATACATACCACAGAAGACAGCAGCATTTGCCAGCTCACTGCTCTCCTGTCTTCCCTGCCTGCGGAAGGGGGCTCTGTCTATCTGCTCTTCCTGGACCACACTGTGAAGGTGGGGTGGTGGGTGAGAGAGTTAAAAAAATTGAGCATTCATTTCCTTTGGAATGAGCAGGGTTTTCTAGTGATGAGAAAATATCGTGATGTGGGTGGGATGTAAATGATAGCCCACATGGGGTGGGTTTAGAGAGCTTTGCAGTTTGGGATTGTGGTCAGATGCTTTGCTATGGTGAATGTGATACATATGCAATAGAGAGCTGAAGAGAAATTTTAAAAATTAATATGAGCTTTAAATGTACCTCCTGGAATTTTATTCCCAAAAGCCCCAGTATAGATACAAATGACTCCTTAATTAGATTTTGGTAGTAGGAATGACTAAATGTGACACAGCACTGTATAATATAGTCAGAAAGGCAACCAAGTTGACTTGGTCTAAATGTGAGGTAAAATACAGGCAAGATATGCCCCCAAACTCCCATATAATGTCTGCTTGCCAAATATCCATTATGTAGTATACAGTTCTCCAAACTGTGTTCTTTGAGTGGGTTTGATCAGTTATGCTACTATATGTTTGTGCAATAAAGTTTGAGAATATACTGCCTGTTATATTCTGAGTCCATAGATCATATTGACATAGTCAAACCATCAAGAAATTAACTATAAACAAGAAAAAAAAGTGTGTTTGAACAGTGTTTTCCAAACATTAAAAAATGTGGAACTCCTATTACCTAATGTTTTACAGGAGACCGGATTCCGGGAGCATTGTAAGAAATGATAGTTTATTTGACTTCCAAATGCAAGAATGATATTCCTCAAAACAGAACAGAAGGGAGCTTATGAAAGAGGCTTAAAATGCTCATAAGGTGGTGGAAATAAGACTCAACAGGGTAACAAGCTAAAGGTATCAGGCAAGTCCATGTACAATGCTGACCTGAATTGTCATCATCCTGTGTGGTAGAATAGAGTCGCCTAAGTATAAGTGAAATAGATAGAGCTTTGGAGCCCTGTAATTGGAAGTGATCTTTCAACTGTATACAGCAAGCTCTCCAGAATTTTTTTACCCATGAAACTCATATTTTTATCGTGCTTCTCAATTTCCAAAGCATTTTTACATATGTTATTTCAGTGGAGCTTCACTATAGCTAATAGGTCTCTCCAGGATACAGATGGAGAATCTGAAGCTCAAATGATTAGCTCAAGAATGCAGAGCCAATGTAGAAGACATAGGACTGGAATAAAAAATTTTAAGTCTATATAACTTAGATTTCCCAGAATAAAATAGTGTATCTCCCTAAGAGTGAAAGTTCTAAGTAGATATTAATCCCTTTCATTCATATTAAGTGGAAGAAAATAGAAGTTTACCTGAAAAGTCAATAGAGCTATAATTGTTGACAGATATAGCCATCAGAGCTTAAGTATTATTTCTCAAAGTAAGCCAATTAATTGGTCTTTATTTCTTTAAAAAATGGCTAGAAAACAATATAATTATTTGAGAATACTTATGGGAGATTGTAAAAGTTGTAAAATATAACTACAGGATTTTGTTAGTTGAAGGTGGTTTAGGTCAGAGAGAGTAAATTTCATTCAAACTACCACTTCCCATTTTCATGACATGGCAGACATCAATAATCAATCATGATGACCTTTCCCAGTGGATCCAGAGGACTCTTCCAGTTCTTGATTTGGTGTTACAGGCAGGCACTAGGCATTCAAAATTGGCTTATTTGCCTTTCTGCTTTGGGCACAGGCCTGCATATTTTCCTTAACCTTTCAATTTAAAGTTATACTTGAAATCACATTTTGTTTCCTAGGTAATATTCAAGACCATTTTTTATTTCCTTTCTCATTTCTAAAATTTATAAACAAGATATCTCACATTATTATAAACCATGCAAAATTATATAAACATTCCAAATAACAGGTGATTTGTATAGAGCTGACAGGCCCAGTACTTTGTTCACCATCTCTGAAGATATTATCATTTCTGCTTTTAAGAAGACAAAATGGCCCTCCCGTGGTCATTGGTAAATTTCCCCCTTCAAAACTATGATGGCTATGCACTTACTTTCTGCAATTCTAAAAATTAATTTTATTCTAGGGACCCAGAGAAAGTCAATAATTTCCTTAAGGGTAGAAATTTCTCCACTGCATTGTTCACTGTTACTAGCTCAGAATCCAGTTTGATTTGTAAACAGAAGGCAGTGCTTTAAGTTGGAGTCTCATTTCTGTACCATAGTTGAGCAATTGACACTCAATGTAACAGAAGACATTATGACTATAAAATTGTTTTAGAGCTGGGGATGTATCATTCACTTAAGGGAGCTTTCTCAAAGTAAACTTATTTATATTCTAACCTCTATTTCCATTCTTACCTCCAACTCCCAGCTTTTCTTCATTCTTATTTCCCTAGGGACAAATGACTTTCAAGGGTAAATGTATAATTTTATTTATTTTTTGCTTGTTTTGTTTTTTATTGGAAATTTTTAATGTACACCTTAATGTGATTTATTCTGACATGCTTTTCATTGTGACATTTCCATACATGTATTTTGATGTACATTATTCATATACGTTCCCCTTACCCTCTTGTATGCTTACCCCCCATCTAAGTCTTCTCTATCATTTACTTGGTAATATTTTACTATATGTCCTTGGGTTCCAGTTCTGTTTAAGATAGGAACTTTTCCTGTAGTGAACTTTGTTTTTATCTTGCCAGAAAAATTGCATGCATTTTCTAGGCCATTTATATTGACACCATTCTTAGCTTTTTTTTTTTTTTCATTTTATTTTGATCCAACCTTTGAATAGGATTTTTCCTTCTTATAATTTTGATTCAGCTTCCACATATGAGTGAGAACATGTGGTGTTTCTCTTTCTGAGCTTGTGTTCGTTCACTTAAAATAATTTTCTCTAATTCCATCCATTTTGCTGTGAATGACCTTATTTCATTTTTCTTGATTGCTGAGTAGTATTCCATTGTGTACCATGGATTTTTCTCCATTCTCCTGTTGAAGGGCACTTTGGTTGATTCCATATCCTTGCTATTGTGAAAAGTGCAGCATTGAATATGGAGATGCAGGTGTCTTTGTGGTATGATGACCCATCTCCCTTTGGGTAAATTCCGAGTAGTGTCATAGCTGGGTCATACGGTAGATCTATTTTCAGTTTTTTAAGATATCTCCATATTGATTTCCAAGGTGGTTGGGCCAATTTACAGCTCCACCAACAATGTAAGAGTGTTCCTTTTTCGCTGCAACCTCACCAGCATTTGTTGTTATTTGTTTTATTGATCTTGGCCATTCTTACTGGTGTAAGGTGAAATCTTGGAGTTGTTTTAATTTGCATTTCCCTAATGGCTAGGGATACTGAGCATTTTTTCATGTGCTTCATGGCTTTACGGACCTCTTCATTTGAGAACTGTCTACTCAGTTCCTTTGCCCATTTGTGTATTGGTTATTTGTGTTTTGGGGAGTTTTTTTCTTGAGTTCTTTATAAATTCTAGTAATTAGACCTTTATCTGATGTATAAAATGCGAAAATTTTTTCCCATTCCGTGGGGTTTTCCTTGACTCTGTTAATTGTTTCTTTTGCTGTGCAGAAGCTTTTTAATTTCATGTAATCCCATTTATCTATTCTTGTTGCAATTTCTTGAGCACTTGGAGTCCTATTAAGGAAATACTTTCCTATGCCTATATGATGGAGTGAATTGCCTATATTGCCTTCTATAAGTTTTAAAGTTTCTGGTTTTATGTTGAGATCTTTTATCTGTTTTGAGTTAACTCTCGTGTATATTGAGAGATGCAGGTCAGGTTTCATTTTTCTGCATGCGGCTGAACATGTTTCCCAGCACTATTTGTTGAAAAGGCTGTCCTTTTTCCAGTTTACTTGCTTTGCTCCTTTGTCGAAAATAAGGTGGCTATAGGTATTTCTGGGTCTTGTATTCTGTTCCAGATGTCTTCTGGCCTATTTTTGTGCCAGTACCAAGCTGTTTCTGCAACCACTGCTCTTTAGTATAGCTTGAAGTCAGGGATTGTGATTCCACATGCACTAGATTTGTAGCTTAAAAGTGTTTTGGTTATACATGGATGGTCTTTTGTGGTTCCATATGAATTTTTGGATCATTTTTTCTATTTCTGTAAAGTCAGTCAGTGGAATTTTAATGGGGATTGCATTAAATCTATAGATTGCTTTTGGTAGGATAGCTATTTTTACTATATTAATTCTCCCTATCCAGGAGCAGGGGAGGTCTTTCCATTTTTCAGTGTCCTCTGCTATTTCTTTCTTT
>VMDO01017359.1:0-45098 GCA_007922755.1 Pedetes capensis | reverse complement strand
TTTAACATTTCTCCCTTCCTGGCCTTTGCACTATTGTTACCATACATTTTCATAATGCAAATGTCATAACCCCACCCTATGTTATTAATCGCACTATGTTATTAATACTTTTATTTAAAGACTATTGTTATTGATATTGTTGTTATTATAGTTATTTTTAAGATTTTCAAGTAATAGGAAAAATCTAAGTACATTCACTAATGCATTCACTATATATAGTGCTCTTTGTTTTTTGTTTAAATCTATATTTCCATGTGAGATTACATTCTATCTTCTGAAAGAACTTCCTTTTACATGTTTTATTGTATACAATTTCCGGTGAAAAATTGGTAAAGAGCATCTGGAAAAAAAGTTGATTTCACCATTAGTGGTTAAAAGATGTTTTTCACTCAGTATAGAATTCTAGGTAGATGGTTTCACATTCTTTTCTTATTTTTGGGTAATTTAATTATTTTTCCATCGTTTCTTCTGTTGTTTTTTAATGAGGTATTTGCTATCATCCCTGTGCTGCATGTCTAACATGGTTTTCTTTCTCTAGCTAAGGATTTTATCTTCATCTTCGATTTTGAGAAATTTGATTATGATTTGTAGTTCAGCATAGTCTTCTTTGTATTTCTTTTGCTGAAGATTTGTTGGGCTTTATGGATGGATGAATTTATAAGATTTTCAGACCCAGAAAATTTTAAGACCCTACTTTTCAAAAATTCAAATTGTTCTATTTCTGCTGTACTTTGAGGAGGCCAATTACATATATAAAACTCAGAATTTTAACAATTATTTTTCTATTATTCATTTTGGATATTTTAAATTATATCTTCACGTTCACCAGTTCTTTCCTCTGTAATACTTAATATGTCATAAGAGCCATCCAATGAATTTTTCACCTTGATATTAAAATTTTCATCTCTAGAAGTTTGACCAGACATCCTGCAGTATCATCCATGTCTTTAGTTTATTTTCAACGATAGCTCTTGTAATGTCCTTGTCTGCTTGTTTTCATATTCACATAATTTTGATTTGACTTCAGTTCATTGTTTCCTCATCAAGTGTCTCATATTCATACTTTTTGAATGCCTGATTTGTTGCCAGAATAGTGAATTTTTACCTTATTAGGTTCTGGGCACCTTTGTATTTATATAAGTATTATTGAGCTTTGTTCTCAGATATGTTTCTGTTACTTGAAAACAATTTGGACTTCTGAGGTCTCACTTCTGAGGTTTGTTAGGTAGATCTGGAGTAGGGTTTCCTATAGAGTTAACCATTCCTACTAATGAGGCAAGCCACTCCCGAGAATTTTCTCCAATCAATGTCCCAGGACATTAGGAAAAGACTACCTCATGTTCTATGTGAGTTCCAGACTGATTCTTTTGGATGATTCTTTCCCTTGGGTTAGGTAGTTTCTTCACCTGCATGTGCTAATCAGTACTCTGCTGAGTACTTGAGGATAATTCTTCACAGTTCTCCAGTGTTCTCTTTGCCTATTACTGCCATTTTCAGCACTATGCTATCAACTCTAGCTAACTTCATCTCCTGAGGTTCCCAGATCTGCAAGGGTTAAAGATTTTTCTGAGATCTTCCTCTTTTCCCTCTTGCTGGTATCATGTTCTTAAAACTCTTTCAAGCAGGTAAACTGAGCAATTCTAGACCTCACTTCTTTCATTTCTAATCTCTCAGGGATAATTTTGTTTCCTTTCCTGATGTCTATTGACTTGAAAATAATTTGTGCATGTATCTTGTCCATCTATTTTTTGATGGCTTCATGTATTAAGCCAAATCCATTCCCTGTTACTTCATGTGCATGAAAACCAAAGTATCTGAGGTTAAGCCTTATTATTAGAAAATTATGAAAATTAAAACACAAAAAAGATCTTTTTAAAACATGATCTGGCCTTACCACTTTGGAGTATATGCCCAAAGGAAACTACAGAGACATCTACATGGCCATATTTATTGCAACAGTGTTCACTATTACAATGATATGGAATCTCCCTGGATGTCCATCAACACATGATTGAATTAAAAATGTGTCATATATCACAATGGAATATTATTCAGCAAAAGAGAAGCATGAAATCATATCACTTGCAGCAAAAAACATGGAAATGGTTTGTGTGTGTGTGTGTGTGTGTGTGTGTACGCACGCGTGTGTGTGTGTGTGTGTATTCATGACAAAAATTGTATATAACTATGTTTGGAAAACACAAGGGGATCCACCTAGAGTGGGGAGGGGACAAGTGGGAAGATGAGGGAGACAGGTGGGGAGGGGGAGGAGGAGCAATATAAGGGGTCAAAGAGGGAAAAATAATGTAAAGCACAGGGTGCAATGGTATGAAACTCCCATTAGAAAAGTCACCATATAATGTGAATTAAAGAATTATGCTGTACCTTAAAAATATGCACAATTATAGTAATATGTTAATCAAATTTGTCTTAAAAAACCTATTGTTGTTAGGTGCCATCAAGTGACCCTCATAGTGCCCCTCATAGGGTTTTCAATGGCTGATTGTTTTGGAATTGCCTTGGGAGTGGATTGCCAGGTCCTTCTCCCAGTTTTGTGGTGCTGGGAATCAAACTCAGGATCTCAGAGGCTGCAGAGCTGCACTCTACCAACTGAGCTAAGTCCCAGCTGCCCCCCCCCAAAAAAAGTATAGAGAAATGAAATTGTGAACTGTCCTGATGTGATAATTGCACTCTGTGTATATAAAGTGAGTGACCATGCTATATCTCATTAATCCCCCACGCCTGCCAGTTTGTTCTGCTTTAGGGGCTTGAGTGTTCGTTTGATGCTGAAAGCTATGCCACTAGTACTCCAGATACCAGCAGGACCAACAATGATGGATATGTTTCAGTTGAGCTTGCAGGATACTACAGACTAGGGGGAAGGACCTGGCAGCCCACTTCTGAAGCAATTAACCATTGAAAGCTATGAATAGCAGTGAATCACTGTCAAATATAGTGCCAGAAAATGAACTCCTCAGGCTGGAAGGCATTCAAAAGATGATAGGCGAAACGTAACCTCCTCAGAGTTGAAGTGACCTTAATACTGAGAAGAGAGTTGTTGTTAGGTGTCATCGAGTCGGTATCCAACTCATAGCAACTGTACATACAACAGGTGAAACACTATTGTCAGTGCTTCTCTGCTATTCATAGGGTTTTCAATGGTGGATTGATTTTTGGAAGTGGATTGCTGGGTCCTTTTCCCAAGCCTGCAGTATCTCTTGTTCCCAGGCAGTCTCCTGTCCAAGTACTAACCAGGCCGGACCCTGCTTAGCTTCAGAGATCTGATGGGATCGGACGCCACAGGGCTATGGCTGCAGGCAAGAAGAGAATAAAGCCCCTGAAACCTGCATTTGCTAATGTGGCATGACTCAAGTGAGAAAAAAGATAGTGACTGCACAATGGTCTCAAACAAACAAACAAAAAAAGATTGTGTACATGGGATATTGGTGGGTAGTGTCTCATTCTGTTGTACATAGGGTTGCTATGAGTTGGACCTGACTTAAGGGCATCTAACAACAACATCCCCATAAATATGTATAATAAAAAAACTAATTTAAAAATAAAGTTAAAAAATAAAAGGAAAACATAATTGTTCCATTTTATCAACCAAGAAAAAAAGCTATAATGGCAACAAAATAGATGACTAGACAGATAAAAAGACATATAAATAGATATTAATCAATTATTTTTTAAAAGTGGCTAATGGATCTAAAGCAACTATCTTATGTTTTCACCATCCTTCAGCCTGAGCTCTGTGAGCTTTGCAATTATCTTTTACTCCCTAGAACTCATCAAATAACTGCCTTTGACAATAAAAATCTATTATCTGAAACTGTTTGAAAACAACTGACTTTCTTAGAATGATGTCATATTATTCTACTTGCTTTATCAGGTTTGAGCTTATCACAAATTTCAGCTACTCTGACCACTTGCAGTTCCTCCACTCACTTGTTTGCTTCAGACTATTTGCCTTTGCTTATGATGCATCCTTATGTGAGATATATTGTGCAAGTATTTTCTCTTGCTTTCTTTCCTTTCTCATGAAATACTACTTATTTGGCCACGTGGAATTTTCTATGATCCATATTGTCATTAACTGTATAAGCTAATTATTTTTTATTCATTTTTTATTTCCAGTTCTGACGATTGAAACGGGGGCCTCCCACAGGCTACCCAAATGCTCTACAACTGAGTTACACTCACAACCCTCTTTCAATATTTTATTTTGTAACAAGATTTTGCTAAATCGTGCAGGCTTCCCTTTGCTGGAAACTCCTGATTTCCCTGCTTCAGCCTCCCAATTTGCTAGGATTAGAGGCAGGCACCATGGGATAGCACCCAGTCTCTTCTTCCTTTATGATCTGTACATTCCTTAGTTGGTAGGGCGCTGTGCTATGCTCTCTGAGGTCCTGGTTTGATCCCCAGAACCACAAAAATGGGAAAAGGACCTGGTAACCCATTCACAAAACAATCCTGAAACAATCTGCCACTGAAAACCCTAAAGTACTCACAATAGTGCCGGGTTTGCACAGTGCCAGAAAGTGTTTCATTCTGTTGTACATAGGGTGAACTATGAGTCAGACCCCACTCAACAGCACCAAAACAACATCAATAACACATCCATAAACCTTAAAAAATATATTGGGTTTAGATCTTCCTTACTGCACAGCGACTGTCAGATTTATTATCAGATTCCAAATATATATTGCATATTTTCTGATGGATAGTAAATATTCAATAATATTTTCTTGAAAGAATAACAGAATATAAGCATGAAAAAGTAATAACAAGTGTGTGAGGCTTTGTATGAGCTGTTGTCTGTCACTCACAAAGCCATGTGCCATGCTCTTTCCAACGTGGCTTCCAATTCTACCTGTAGCTATGACCAAAATGATGATTTAAAAAGACTCTAATTTTACAATCTATTCCATGATTTCTCTTTAATTGTTTGTCTGTTTAATGCTTGCTTGTTTATATAATGTGGTGATTTGATTTTGGATTCAGATTTCAATGGTATCTTGAATTATCTCCTGCCCTTGGAGTTTTCCTTTTTTTTCTTCTGTGTTAGTACAGAATTAAAGGAAGGATTAGTTAATTTGACAAGTAGTAGAAATGAGTGGGTATGTCAGGGAGAAACTTTCTGCCCTGAGATGGAGGAATGGAAGAAACACCATCTTTCAGTGTTCCTGCACATTTTTGCCTAAGGGTTTTTAAAATCTCAGACTGCCAGGCAGTTGTAAGTGGCCTCAATTAATTGAGATTTCTGAAGCTAAAAATCAATTTCCTTCTTTAAATTCATATTAAGGATCAAGATTATTTTATTATTACACAGAATGAAATCAGCAAATAGAAACCTGTTCACTCACCAGGGCAAGAAGGACTTGAAGTAAGAACAAGGAGGAAGGAATGGTGATGTGATTTAACTATGGCAATGCCATTGATTAGAAGGAGCTAGTATGGATTTGCTCATGTTTTCTTGTTAGCTTGAGATGCCTTTTCTTTCTGCTTTGTGTAAATCCATTCCACCTGTCTTTCATGGAGCTGCTTCTACAAGAAGACTTCTTATATTGTTAACTTGAGTCTATACAAGATAACCTAGCAATTTAAATCTGGAACATTTACTCTAACTTATAGAATCTTAGATTGTTTCTTACTATCTTTCCATATATGCTGTATTAGTCATCTTTAAATTAGTACAACAAAAGACCGAAGACAACTAACTTCATAAAAAAACAGGTTTATTTAGTCTATAGTTTTGGAAGCTCAAAATCCATGATCATGCAGCATCATTGATTGGGCCTCTGGTGAAGGCAGGTAGCAGTACATAATGGTGGGAGCACATGGCAGATGTAGCAGTCACATCTTAAACTGTAGGGGAGGAAAAAGGGGAAGGAAAAGAAAGAGAAAGAGAGGAAGGAGAGGGAGAGAGAAAGAGAGAGAGAGAGAAATGCACCAAAGCCCTCCTCAAGGGTCATGTCCTCAATGATATAAGAATCTCCTTCTAGACCCCACATCCTAGAAGTTCCATCATCTCCCAATAGTATCAAGCTGAGAACCAAGGCTTTTCATGTGAGCCTCTGGAGGACATTCAAAAATCCAAATCATATCAACTGCGATATCTCTTTTTGGAAAGCATTTTCTTGTTTCCTTTCATGGTTACCACAGTGACTAGCAAAGAGAGGAGGAATCAGAAGGTAGCTTGATTGACTGAACATAGGCATTTGTGGGTTATTGTTTCAGCACTTCTTCCTATAGTTGTGGTCTTCGTGGACATGAGTGTATAAGTTGCAGAAGGGCATTTTGTTATTCTGTGTTCCCCACTTCTGAGAAACTGGCCAATAATCTCCTAGGGAGACTATGGGAATGTATTCTCCTTCCACTAACAGATTCCATTTTTGACACACTTATCCCTGAATATGCCCACAACCAGTTTTACAAAACAGTAAACCATTAAATTTGCTGTTTGTTAAACTAGTACAAGAGCTTTTATCTTGATGTGAACTACTAGGCAATCAAATATAGTTTGAGAAAATATTATACTTTATCACTTCTAATACCCTTTTTAAATTTCTGCATTTTATTGAGCAATTTATAAGAGAAAGAAAAAAATCTAGCAGAACTGCTGAAGAATATTTTCTATCCACAAGCAAGCTATTTATTTACAATATTGAAGCAACAACAATGACAACAAATGGAGGAAACAAGTCAACTAATTGGAGGGATGAAGTGAGCAAATAATTCATACCAACAAATAATTACAGTCCAATATTGTGTTGTAAATGAAAATCATTGTCACTAATAACAGCAATACAGTTCTAAGGAAAGCAGCTCACTGCACACTGAGAAGTGTATAACTAGCATCCCCTGGCTCTCTGTCATTCTCATGAGGATTTAGGCAGAGTAAGTGCTCCACATTTAGACTCAGAAAGATTCATATGAGGTATTCTATTATAAAGATACTTATTTGGCTTGTGGAATTTCCTTTTTCTTTTTCTGGGAGTGCAGGTAAATATTTCCAAGGTTTTATCTGTCCTACTCTTTATGCCATTATAAATGAGAAAATGAAAGCAAACTTCTGCTTTGTAGCCTACCTACTTCACTATCTGTTTAACACTTCATGTATAACTTGACTGTCAAGGTTACACACCTCTTATATGACATTGGGCTCCATGCTGTTGACTTTCTCAACACTACTAAAAGCCATATCCTAATGACAATCTTAATAATACCACTGCCTTCAGCATTGCAAGTTTTGTTATATCACTCCAACATAAGAATCATAGCACGGGTCCACAAAGATACATGAGTCATGGGCACCATTATAAGATTCACATACATGCCTTTTGGAATTTGGAATTGTCATGAGAGTCATGACACTGTATTCTTTATATGTAAAGAAGAGGAAGACATTCAGCAAGAAGACGAACTTTTAAAAGATTTCTTCCATATCACCACGAAGATCTTGTTCATATCCATTCACATCCTTGTTCTTCCTTGTGTTTATGAAGCAATTAGTGGGATTCTTCAATGAAAAACTAGAATTAGGAGATCAAGACCCCTGGTTCATACCCTTCCCATAGTAGGTGTCACCTCCTCGATCAGGAGGCAAACAATGCCAATATTTCCATTTTTAATAACTAAAAGTCTTGGTTTCACACCTGCCACATTTTTATAATTAACATAGCTACTGCCACATCTGGCTCCCATAAGGTACAACGTGAGGTCTGATATTGTCAACTCACAGTACTTGAAAGGAAGATAGGTCACCAAATCACCCCTGATAGACATGCCAATAAACCTGGCTGCAGTTTGATAAGGCATGATTAAGGGAAATGTCTCTCCCTAGGCACAGTGTGCTGTTGGAATAAAAAGCTTGTGGCTGGGGAACCAAGTATCCTGTGTCTCAGTGAGTTGGATCTGGGGAATGAGCCTCTCATCAGAAGTGTTTCACCTCAACCCTCTTAGGATAGAAAATAAGACTAGAAACAAATTAATGAGGAAATTTCTGTGTTTAGGTGGTAGAAAAAAGCTGAAGGACAGGACTGCCAACCTGAAATTCCAATTTGATTCTCTTTTTCTTCACTAACACATTTGGTTCTCTTGTTTCCAATTTCCTCATAATGTTACATAGATGCAGAATAATTAATCACTCATATGTAATTTTATAGTACTAGACAACATCTTTTTCCAAATATCATATCTTAAAGATCAGTGCCCAGTCTCTGAATTTGCTCCTCATTAAAAATTCATTATGTGAATACAATATACCCAGAAAGAAGGCATCACATAGCAAAGGTGGATTTATAAATATAGGTTTAAAAGACTAATAGGAAGTTGAACAAATTTTGGTTGAATAAATACAAGATTTGTGTTCAGTTAAAGCCGAACATAAACCAGGTGGTTAGTAGTCTAAAAAACAGTTCTTTTAGTAAAATTTGGTGGGGTCTTGAGAATTTCCCTAAGATACTTCCTCAGATTCCAGAGGCCAGAAAGCTGAACGATCTATTGAGATCCCCAGTTCATCTTCTAATTATAAATAAAGCAACCATGAGTTCATCTGCCTTAAAAACTTGTCTTCCATTAACATTTCTCTTGATAAAGTTCCCACTGCTAAATACTGTTTGGAAAACCATTTAATGCTTTCTTTGGTGATATATCCTTACAAAGGGAATGTTTAATTATCTGATGAATATATTCAAGTATTATTAAGGCAAAGTCAACCTGGTGGAGTTTCTGTTCACTGCTTTGATTTTGTTGAATTTTTTCATAGCAGAACTGTTCTGATAACTCAATTCTGTTACCCCCTGACCAAATTCACATTATAAAATAATCTCTTAATTTTTTCAAGCATTTTGGTAAGAAGAAGAGTAAAGTGGAATATCATTATTTTAAATATATAATATATTTATGTTGTTTGTCCATGTCAAACTTTAACTGAATATTATTTGCCCTACAGAAATAAAAAATCTTGGAGAAAACAAAACCTGTGAATGATTTCTGCAAAAGCACATTACTATAACAATTCCATCAATGGTTGCCATCAGTTTTGGTTTCTAAATGCCCTACCCACTCTGGAGAGCCATCATGGGCATGCTGCCAGACATTTAACACATAATATATCAATATTAGTTTAATTGATCAGTAATGCTCCTGAGCCAGGAGTGGTGGCTAAGGCCTGTAATCCCAGTGACTGGGAAGACAGAGGCAGGAGGATTGCAGTTTTAAGGCCAGAGGCAGCCTGAGTAACTTAGCAAGACCCTGTCTCAAAATAAAAATTAAAAAAGGGGCTGTAGGTACAGTTCAGTGGCAGAGCACTTGACAAATATGTGTAAGGCCCTGGTTGTGGTCTCCAGTGCCATGGGAAAAAAAACATATAATTATGCTCTTGAATCCCTGATTTGTGGTCCCGATGAAGTAATTTGTGAAAGCACAGAGGGCCAACATCATCACTGTTTTCTTATCCAAACTTCCTGATTGTTCCTAGCAATTACCTATTGTGAAAGATTGATTTCAAAAAGAATCTTCCACAGCAGCTGGGGAGGCGGAGGCAGGAGGATCACAGGTTCGAGACCAGAGGCAGTCTGCGTAACTTAGTGAGACACTGTCTCAAAAAAAAAAAAAAAGTGAAAAAATTGGGCAAGGGGAGCAGCTCAGTGGTACAGCACTTGCAAAGCATGCAAGTGCAAGGCCCTGGGTTCAAATCCCAGTACTGAAAAAAAAAAAGAATCTTCCATAAATACTAATAATATTGGCTTAAACCATATCAGTAATGGCTATATGAATGTTTATTATATTATTTTTTGAAACATAAATATATACATAATTACATAAAATCTTTCATAATAATGGTATTTTTCATAAATGTGGGCACACACATACATGGACTCATGCATACGCACACACGCGAACACACACACACACACACACACATGTTAAGATCCTATATGCCTTAAAACAGAAATGAGTTGGCATATAGTGTTCAGTCAAGGCCTGGTTGTATTAAATTGAAAATAGCATTTTTAGCTAGGCACCATGGCATACACCAGTAATCCCAGCAACTTGGGAGGCTGAAGCATGAGAGTTGAAAGTTTGAGGCCAGGGGCAGACTGCACAAGTTAGGTAGAACCTCTCTCAAAATAAAAAATAAAATGGGGCAGGAGTACACCCTAGCAGTGAGGTAACTACCTAGAATACATGAGGCCCTGGGTCTAACTCCCCACTGTTCTTGTGTTGTTGTTAGGTGGTGTTGAGTCTAGTCTGGCCCACAGTGACCCCCATAAAATTTTCAGTGGCTGATTGTTTCAAGATTGATTTGGGAATGGATATGCTACATCCTTCTCCCATTTATGCATTGCTGGGAATTGAATCTGGGTCCTCACAGAGTGCAGAACAGCACTCTACCAACTGAGCTAAACCCGAACCCTCACTGTTGTTGTTGTTGTTTGGTGCAATTGAGTTGTATCCGACTCATAGTGACCCTTGTAGGGTTTTCAATGGCTGGCTGTTTCGGGATTGCCTTGGGAGTGGATTGCGAGGTCCTTCTCCATACCAGCCCTCACTACTGAACTTAAATAATAAGGAAGGAAAAAGGGAAAGAAAAGGAAAGAAAATAGGGTTCCATTTCCAATGAGATGATTGCAAGCCGCCTGGTGTCACAACTGGCATTTTGATTGGATATCCTGAGCAGCCATTGGATTGGCTGGGAAAAAAACCAACACAACTGCTGATTTGGTTCTGCTACACTGATGTTTTAATTCATTTGTGGTTAGCCACTGAAATGTATGCTGAGGATAAATATTTGCTCTAAGCAGGTATCTCCAATTATATATTCTCTATGCTCATACTTCCTATTATTTTGTTCTAATAGTTTTGAATGACCTCTTCTTTTAGACTATGGCATTCTCTCTCTTCTCGCACTTTGCCCAAGAGATTTCTTCTTTTAGGAATCTATTCCTTAACTTGTTCCTCTGGAAATATCCTACAGCTTCAGAAGTTAGTGCAAGCGTCCTTACCAGAAAGAAAGACTCCTCTGGCTCCCATGTCGCTTTAGATCTGTTTCTTCATTATTTCCATATTTCCATTATGGGGGAACCATTAAGTCTGATGCCATGCACAACATCTATCTCACCACTGCCCTGCCATTTCCTCACAGTTGAATATCAGGATCTTCCCCTTGTGCTATGACTAGATCTACATAGCACCTTATTGGGACAAGATTGTTAACATATGCTTGCAGTAGAGAGGAACCAAAGAAAGTGAAAGAAAATAAAAAAGAAAAATATCAACAAAGGGTAAGAAAGAAAAAAGGAATTAAGAAGCTTTCACAAAAACTCCACTTAACTGCTGCCATTATGGCATGAATGAGACATACAGATGAACATTAGCAAATATACCAGGGAGCCAGAGAGCTATTTCCACTGTACAGGAAAGTAAAGCAGGTGACAAAGAGGTCCATGATATATAATATTTTCAAGGAGAAGGATCCTGAATGACTAGGAACAGCCTGATTGGGGTGGAGGGTATGAAAGATTTATAAATCTCAAATATAGGAGCATAACATTGGAAAGCAAGGCTGGAATGGAGAGAAAAATTCTTTCCCCTTCACAGAGCTGTTTAGGGCCAAGCCACCTTGTGGAGAACTGACACTCTAGCCCTATGTCCCCATAGCTATCCCTGAATCCCACATCTAATCTGAAGTGGGATGAGAGTCATCTAATAGCAGCGTCATGGGAAATGAGAGGAGAAAAATGTCTACATTAGTTGAAGGTTAAAATTGTTAGTTGTAAGCCCTCTTGTTTTGACACACATGACTACAAACATGAAGAATGTTAAGAACAATCTGTTAGTGCAACTAAAGGGCTGTTAGTATATCTACACTCATAAGTGGCCTTTATAGGTATGTTAACATGGAATATTTGCATGAATCTTTGCCCAAAGAGAAAAACACACTCATATACATATCCTTACTAGCTTTATTCCTAGAATTTCTCAAAGATAATTACTATGGTTTGAATATGAATAGCGTCTGCCAAAGCTCCATGTGTTAAAGGTTTGGTGCTCAGATGGTAGTATTATGAGATGCTGTGGAATTTTGGGAGGTGGGGCTTTGTGAGAAGTCCTTATGTCATTGGGAGCACACCTTCAAAAGGTATTATGGAACCCTAATCTCAGTTTCTCTTCATCCTGGCTCATGATGTGAGTAACTGCTCCACTGTCTACACCCTACCATTGCCATTCAATGCCTTCACCAGAGGATTCATGTAATGGGGCTCCCTGATCACCTCCAAAACTGTGAACTACAAAACCCCCTTTCTCTCTACAAGTTAATTGCCTTGGGTATTTCATTATAAGGATACAAAGCTGACCATAAAAATATTTATCTTTTCTTTCTTTGTAACGTTGAGAAGGTAAAAAGGAATTTGACCTAGAGTGAAGTAACATGGTACCTGAGATTCAAATTCAGGTGGCAATGATGAAATGTCATATGGTCTCCTGATTCCAGAAGTTCATGTTAGAATCTTAGATTCCAAACATAGGAAGAGGCAAATGACTAAGGAAGAGGGAAAACTAGGAACCAGAGGGAAGGGAGGTCAAAGTCAAGTACCACTTAGTAGTGCTGCTGACCATTCACTATTATGTCAAGTGTATAGAGCTGGGATGGGATGACAATTGTGGCATAGAAAAAACTAGAAAGAGTTCCAGGATCCAAAGTCCTTCTTTGCACAGTTAGGAAATTTGACACGTAGAGTAAACTTAGAACACTTGCCCCTAATCATACTTGGTTGAAGAACACTAAAACTAGATTCTTTGTGTTTTGACTTCTAGTTTATTTCTCTCTGTTTTAATCATGATTTCTTCCTTATAAATATGTGTGAAGTGGAATTGAAACATAAGTGATAAAATAAAAATGCAAAAAATTCTAAATTTTATTATAGATTTTATTATTTAAAAATTAAGGAAAAGCAAACCAGAAAATATACAGTTTTTTTTTTTTTTGCATTTGTTTAATGAACATGCAATTTTTAACCAGAAGCTCATAGCAAGGGGAATAATGCACGGGAAAATTTCCACAAGAATCAACCAGAATGGAAAGAAGATTTTACTTGTCTTTTCAGTGTTTTATTGTTTCTGGGTTAGATTGCATGGTGTGGAAGTGTCCCTGCCTTCCTAGCACAGGACCCTGCTGTTTATGTAAGTTAATCCTTTAAAAGCCTTATTTTGTTTTCTTAGGATGGATGGATGAGTGGAGGAGGGAGGAGAGGTCTTAAAATCATGACCTATTCCTTGAAGACCTGCAAAGAATATCAGATTATCTTTTTTCAACAGACAACATAGGCTAGGAAGACAAGCATTTTCAGGTGGTAAAACCTACTGAAAAACCTAATCAGAAATCAATTCTACAAACAGAAGCAGACATTTCTTTTTGTCTGACTCAATTACTTAGGAAGGAAAAGACAAAGTGTGGCAATGGTGTGGGATAATACATCAGTTCAGATTAATAGATTAGTGCCAATGTCCCATTTGAGTCATGTGGTTTCCTTATTCTTGAGCCCTCAGATGTAGAAAAATGAAACTTAGAATTAAAAGGATTCCTAGACGTTTAGATTTGATGTTAAGGAAATTTGGAGACACAACTTTTTGTAATTTCTACCCACCATGGTCCACAGAAGGAGACATGAACTTCACCAGGAAATTCAGTAACACAGAGGATTGTTACCTTGTGTTTAACACAATTGATTAAAAAAATTACTGCAGTTATTTTCAGTGCTCTATTAGTTTGTAGAACCTAAATACCTAGCTTCTTAATGTAACTAATGTACAATATGAAAATCTATCTTTTGTTCATATATACCCTTTATAGTCACTTCTTTCTCTGAAAACTCTGCTTGATTCTCTTCATTTAATGTGAATACATCACTTGTGAGCTACATCACAGTTTAATAAGCCCTATGAAAACACATAATCCAAGCTACATGTTAAAAGACCACTATGACCTCAGCACTGTAAAAGTTGCTACTATAAAGAAATATAATAAAAAAATATCAAGGGTCTTTGCCCCAGAAGCTTCTAGTCTATGCCATAAAGGAGCTTATGATAAAGTAAAATAAATCAAATACTGGGACTGATGTGATTCAGAGAAAGGACAATTGATATGATAAAAACTTAATCTAGAGAGAAGAGACATAAAATATGGGTTGTGAATTAGTCCTTGAAGTCTGTGTATGTAGTTCGTGTAAGCTAGAGGAAGAGTCAGAGCCTAACGGTTTAAGTAGAGGGGATACTTTGAGCAGAACGTAGCAGACATGAGGGGAAAAAAACAGACATTTGGAGGAGAGTTAGGAGGTTTGCTGGAGCAGAAAGTATATATAATGTAGCCATTGCATAAAAAGACTTTGCATACCACATGTCTTAGGTCTGGTTCTTCAGAAACCAGACTCTGAGAGGAAAAAGTGGGTGGACAATGATTGTTGTCAGTCATTCAAACTTGAAAGATACTTATTGGCAACTGGGCTTTTGTATTTGTCTTTAGTAAATTCCTCAAATCAATCTACACATATACTCAGATATACCTACCTGTCTATGTACTATCTACCTACACACACACACACACACACACACACACACACACACACACACACACATATTCTATACACAACATTAATCTACAAAGTCTCACCAGGAGAAACAATCTCTGTTCCGTTACATAAGGTAGGAGAAAAATACTTTCTTTTCTAAAAAATATTTCAAATTTCTGTTTTCTTTAAATGTTCCTGCAGTGATGAGAAAAAAGAATATATTTTCAAAAAGCTCATCTTAAATTTTTTTTTGATAAAACATTCTTCACTGCACCAAGTCATAAGGAGGCATACCCAGCAAATGCTGCACAGTTAATGTTGCTCATGGACCCCCATGGAGCGGAAGGATTTTACTAGAACTGTATGAAGTGCCTTGAAATTAATTTTCCTATAATAGAAACTACTTAAAAGAATTATCTTGCTGTGCAGCAAATCAGTTCATGTGGCAGATTTATGCTTTCATCTGGAATTTTCTTAAAGGGGGCAGAGGCAACAAAGAGATGTTTTGGATGAACTTAAAATCAGAGTCTGTCCAAGCTCTGAGTTTTGTTCTTAGGTTTAAAGGACTTCAGAAATGTTGAGACCTAAAGAAATGCAATACTATTTTGAATAAGCTTCAGGACATTTTTCAAAGAAATTTCAAGCTGAAAGAACTAACCCCACCAATATCTTAGAGATGAAGATTCTAAGTCTGTGGAAAGAGAGCAAAGAGTTGGTCAATAATGTACAAGCACATGTATACACATGCACACACTTATTTATTTAAATATTTTGGTAGACATATCTCAGGTTTAGGGGCATTTCCCATTTCTACAATATACATTTTAGCATCTGTGTGCATAAGTCTGAGTTAGACTTTAGAGCAATAGGAAACTAAGACAAACTTAACAAAATAAAAGCTCATTTATTGCTTGCTTCACAAGCAGATTCAGTTTGGATGCCCTGCTGAGTGTTTTCTCCCCCAGACACTGACTCAGAAAACAAGCATGAGGTTTTACCATCTCATAGTCTCATTCTTTCGCTGTCAATGGCAGATGAGAAAACAAAGTGGTGCGGACATCACACAGCATGTTTTATTTCTAGGACTAGAAATGGAGTCCAATGGTTCTGCCATTGCCTAAACACAAGGTGCTAAGGTAAGTGCAAGTGATACTGGGAAATACATTTTTTTCCCAGGAGAAGATGCAGACTGTTCAGTATCCAGCTATTTCCTGTCAGAGTATGAAATTTATTACATCTCCACCAGACAACAGTCACATGATCCATTCCTTACTCAAGTTCTGCTCTCTGTTTGGCAGTAGGAGAGAATCTAAGGATAAAGAGAATAGAATCATGTTTCCAAGAGACATTTATAACCTAGTGAGTGTATAGAGGTAATGTGTTGTAAGGAAGATAAGTGTTACATTCATTAAAAATTTTTAATGAACTCAGCAATCATTCTACAGCAACATGTGAGCAGGAACATGGGAGTCTGACTGTGGCTATAGTGATAGAACAGGGTGGTGAATGATGACAGAATAGAGTGAAAATGGGGCCACAGAAGGCTTAATGATACAGATAGATTCTGAGTAAGTAAATCAAAGAAACAATAACTACAGATTGGGAGACAGTGGGAGTGGTCATTCTATGAAATAAAAAGTACCAAGGCATGTGCCTAGCAAAAATACACAGCAGATGTATTCCAACCATAATAAACTGTCCTTTCTTGTTTTTCTTTTTCCTCTCTTTCTCTTTCTTGCTTTCTTGCCTGCCTTCCTTCCCCACCCCACCCCAATTCTTTCTGGTTTTTGGACAATATTGTCAGAACTCAATCTGACCTGGTGAATGGAGAAGGAATTAGTTTATCAAGAACAAGTTCTGCGCCATCCACCTAAATCTCAACAACTTGGAAGCTGAGGCAGGAGCATGGGCAAGCTCAAGGCCAGAGGCACCTTGCACAACTTAGCAAGACCTTGTCTGAAAATAAATAATGAAAATAGGGCTTTTGGTATAGCTCAGTGGTAAAGAACTTGCCCAGTATGTGCAAGGCCCTGTGTTCATCTTCCCAGTATTGGAACAAAAATGTTCTAGAGAAGTTTGTAGTCTAGAGTTCTTGGGAGTCCTCTGAATGGCAACACTGTCTCCTTCTTTAGATCCAAGGTAGTTCTAAGAAGAGTAACTTTGGCAATTACTCATTGGCTGCCTGCAATGAACCATGATATACATCGCCTCTGTATCAAAGTCACAGTACTCTTAGGAAACCTAGAAAGGGTCTCAAAGTGTCATGGCAAAGAAATCTAAGACTTGATTGCATTCAACTATGGAAAATGGGAATCCAGAAAAATGCTTATATAATAATGTAGAAATAGAAAAGAAATCAATATTGGGAAAGAAATATCAGGAGACAGGGACACAGAGACTTAGGAAGAAATAGCTTTGGAATGAAAGTAAAACATGGCACATGCCTGTAATCCCAGCAACTCAGGAGGCGAAGGCAGGAGGATTGCAAGTTTGAGAACAGAAGCAATCTATGTAACTTAGCCAGACCCTGTCTCAAAAAGTAAAAATAATGGGCTGAGAGTGCAGCTCACTGGTACAGCACTTGCAAAGCATGCAAGTGTGAGGCCCTGGGTTCAACCTCTAGTACTGCAAATACATACATACATACATACATACATACATACATACATAAAAGTAAGTGAAACTGATAGAAAACCTAGCTTTTCACACTTTCTGACTATGGTTTATGGGAATATATACATAATAATGGTTATATACAAACAACGTTGCAACCCACAGAGTGTCAGAGGGAAGTCATGAATTAGCAGATTCTTCCTTCTTGCTCCAACACATAGAGAAACCACTCACTCAAGATTACTGATTAATACCAAGAGGAAAATGAGTTGTGTCTTTGTCTTTTATGAGGAGTGCTTTCCAGGCTCTGATAGAGTACCATTGTTGAGAAGCTAGAGACCGCTTGTTTCTCTGTATCTTTTCAGCTGAGGCTGTTTTTTCTTCTTTTTCATCTTGGCTTAAATCAAAGTCACAGATAAGACTCCTTGGTCAAACTGCAAAGGTGAGCTCAAACATCTTAGAAAGAAATGAAATCTTTAGCATTGTAGCTGAATAGGTCTAAGAGGATAAACAAGCAAGAGACAGTACTAGAAGAGGAACCTTCTCTAGAATCAAGCGTCATACATATTGGGCATCTTGTTTATTGTCCTTTATTCATTCAGATCATTTTTTGGTTAAGACTGAGTACTAACTAATAGGTAGTTTGCCCTCTAAGTTGTACCTTCCTGTATAATTAATCATTTGTAGGAGAGTTGAAAGGGAGCATTCAGCAACTGAAATATACAACAGAAATGTTTCTGTTCCCTTTGTTTTAATTACAGTGTTTACAATTTGAGAATATGCAATGTCAGGTGGTCATGTGTTGAGACCACAACTATTAATACTAAGCTTTGTCTTTGGCACATCTTGCCATTGCTGAAAGAAGTAGCCTTTTTTCTTAGTCTTATTTCAGATAGACCATGCTACTGCTTGGTTTGTAAAATATCCTGCTAGGCTATTTTAGCTCACTCTGGAATCTAACTCTGGAAAATGCATCTCACTCTCCTGATCAAGAACAGAATACATATCTGCAGTTCTTGTGGCCAATTTCCTCTTCACGCTAGAAAGATGGGCTCCAAGGGGCTGAGTAAGAAAGCTTTAACTAGGATGTGCTTGGACTCCTACCCAGAAAGCCTCTGCAGTATCTCTGACCTTTGAAACATCTACAGGCATTCTTGGATTTCTACACTCTTGTCTATTCCATATTTGTACTTCTTATTTGCAGTTACAGTTCCTGGTAAAAAGTATTTTAATATGGGCTTCTCATGTCCAATATAACGGGATAAGTTACAGACAATTGTCTATGATTTATTAATAAGTTTAAGAAAAGGACAAATGTATATTTGTGATTTTTTCCCTGCTACAAGAAGATGATATATATATACATATATATATACATATATATATTTAAAATGATATATATATATATACATATATATGTGTATATATATACATATATATTTTAATTTTAATTTTATTGGGGCCCCAAATCTATGTGGGGCGCGCGCCTCCCGGTCCGGCCTGGAGGTTCGGACAGGGTGCGCCACCGCGCACACCGATACTAAACACAGTTCACTCAGGACCCTCAGGTGAGGGGCGCAGACTCCTGCAGCCCTTGGGACCCCAGCGGAGACTGGAGAAAGGAAAAGCCTCAGGCACTTTTGCCTTCCAGGGGCAAACACCTGTGTTGGTCGTCTCAGTGGTCACGAGGAGACAGCTGTTGCTTCGGTGGTCAGACGGAGAGCAGGTTCCTTTCCTTGTTGAGGATTGCAATGGGAGAGCGTTTTTTCCTCATCAAAGGTCCGTGGGAGAGCAGAGGGAGAGGCGCTTCCTCATCTGTGGTCCGGGCAGGAACGGGTGAGAAGGCGCAGAAAGGGATGCCAAAAAGGCCATGCCAAAAAGGATCGAGCTGCCACAGCGCAGCTCTTTATATAGTTCGCCCACAGAATGGCCTGAGCCAATCAGCTTTCAGTCCAATTGTCCAAACAGGAAGGGTTTTGTACAAATGTGCAACCAACTTACTTTCATTTTCACTAGATTTCTAATTTACAAACCAGATATTCAAACGCCATTTTCCCAGTTTGGGAGTTTTTGCCAATTTCCTCCCAATTTTTCCCTACATATCCCTCTTTTTCTTTTAATTTTTTAATTTGATGGACATGTTCTCTGAATAATTGTACCGTTCTAGAATGTTTTAGGTCCTGATCATTTATATCACATTTTACATTTCGAACTCTCCTGGTGACTATACATACAATTATAATCATAAGGCATACAGCAATAATCATAACATATAATAGAGCAGTTTTAAAAGTCTTTTTAAATATATATGTATATTTTAAATTAAACTGATATATATACATATATATACATATATATATTTATGATAAATTATATTTAATGATATATATATATACATATATACATATATATATTTATATTTCACAGTTAGCAATCCATTGCTGGTCCTTACACATTCTAATTATAAAGTCTATTACTCAGCTTCTGTTTAAATCTCTATTCTCTAAGCTTATTTTATTTCTAGTCAACTAAAACCTTCTGCCTGATTTGAGGAGTTAGCTTGTGAAAATATTTGCTGAACCTGGTTCCCTGATGGGAAATACAATCCACTAGAATCAAATGTATTTATGAAACATAAACACATTTTCATTATCTGTAGCTTATAATCAAAGCAAAGTTTCTTGCTTTGACAAACATCCTATTCACTTTGGAAATAGAAATGGAGTACAATTTTTGCATTTATTAATTGTACATCCCTCATGTACACATTAGCTAACAATTCGCAGTTGAATCTTAACTAAATCTCTAGCCATAAAGGTGCTGCTCAGTTTCCAAACTCCAAGGCTCCACATTCTAAGTGGGCTATAATCTTGGCAAGATGCATTTTTCCCATCAACATCCGTAATGTCTCTCTAGAGAGGAATTTGTCAAAGGAGGAATTTGTAAAGTCGCCATCTTCACAAAGGCCCTAGAGAACAAATTTAGCTGATGTGTTGTAAAGATCTTCAAAGGTGAAAAATGGGGCAAGATAGTCACTGGTGCCACAGGGACTTCCTTGGAAGTGTTGGGGAATTGTCCATGAATTAAATAGAAGCAATTCTTATATGATCAGGAGAGGGTCAGGCCTTCTGAATTACAGGACTTCTTATGTGAAGTCCATGAAGCAGTTATTTAAATGAGATACTTCTATAGGACCAATATGTACTCATTTAAAATTCCAAAATGTTTTAAAGCAAAAAAAAAAAAAAATGTGAAACATTGAGACTCACAAACAAAAACAAAAAACCCAATGGAAGCTACTGTAAACCTTTGAAAAGATACAGACCTTTACTTCTGGGGAGAAGAAAGGATTGCTTAAAGTTTTAAACAGAGATGCCTGAGGTATAGACATTATCTCAGTCTCAGAAACATTCTCTGTTATACAGATTACTTTATCAAATTGATAAAACAAAATTCTCTCCAAATTACTTGTGATGTATTAATTTTTCTTTGGATTTTGATGTCTTCTAAAGATTAGACAATGTGTAAGCAGAATCTATTTTGTTCTGTGCTATATATTGTTGGATAGATAGATAGATGCCTGCATATATATAAATGTATATCATCTTGTTTGGGGCCCTAGGGTTGGGTCTGGCTCATAGAGACCCTATATAAAACAGAAAGAAACACTACCCAACATTGTGCCATGTCCACCACTATGCCAGTGCTTCACTGCTCTTTTTGGATTTTCAATGGCTGATTGTTTTGTCAGTGAGCTATTTGATCTTTCTCCATGCCTACATTACCTGGTATTCCAAGGTGGTCTCCTCTCCAAGTACTAACTGTGCCCAATGCTGCTTAGTTATCAAGATCTAACAAGATCAGACTCTACGGTGGTACGGTTGTAGATCTGTAAATATATATAACAGTATATGTCAACATATATTGATAGACATTAAATTATATATAGACGTATATTATTATATATGTTGTTGTTGTTGGGTGCCATCAAGTCATATCCAACTCATAGAGACCCTCAGAGTATTTTCAATGGCTGACTGTTTCAGGATTGCCTCTGGAGTGGATTGCCACATCTTTCTCCCACTTTTGCTTTGCTGGGAATCGAACTCAGGACCTCAGAGACTGCAGAGCAGCGCTTTACCAACTGAGCTAAGTCCCAGACCCTTGTTACATATAGATACTACATACTGTTTTATATATCAATGTATAAATAAAATATATAAAAATATATCTATCTATCTATATATAAAACAATGATTTTACAGTGAATAAGCTTAATCACTAATCAATGAGAAAAAGTATAAAATTTGATGGGAACTATTCACATTTAACATCAGATATTATTACCATGGCATTTTTTTATTTTGGTACTGGGGGTTGAACCCAAGTCCTCATGCTTGCATGCTTCACAAGTGCTATACCACTGAGCTGGACCCTCAGTACATTTTTTCACTTTTTGAGACAGTGTCTCACTATTACACAGACCGCCTCTCGTCTCCAACTTCCTCTGCCTCCCAAATCGCTGGGATTACAGGCATGCACCACCGCGCCTGGTTCACCATGGCATACTTTAACGTGAAAATTTGTGTAAATAAATGAATAATTATTAATTAAATAATAAGCAAATAAGTAATATTGAAGTAAACATTAAAATAATATTAAAATAATATTAATATATAGAAGTAATAGTAAAATAAGTTATAGTAAGAAAATAAACAGTGCCTCATTCTTTACTTTGGAGCACCTGTTGGGAAATTTTGATGCATCAAACCTTCAAAGGTCTCCAAATCCAGTGGGCTGCTCTCCCTGTGTCATGCAGCATCTCTTTTGATATTGCCACAAATTTACATGTTGTCACTATTCCACCTGGTGCTACTGCAATAGCCTCTAATCTTCTTTCCTCCAGTCTCTCCCTTTTTGAATTAATTACATCTGCCACAGGCTACAATTTTTCAATCTAACACTTTAGTTCTGTTTGCAAAATTCTGGTTTCTTTTCATTTGCGGGAGGGTAAACTTAAACTCTTAGCATACTGCTCAGATCTCCTACAATCCTGTGAGTCCATCTTCCATTTTTGTCTTCTATTGCCCTTTGCAGTGGTTAAGTAAATCTAGATTTGAACTCCAACAAGCCTTGCAATATGGTACTTCCCTTCCTTTCCTATGTCTACATTCCTGGCTTAAATGAATTTGCCTTCATTTCAAATAAAGTTTCAAGCCAAAAATGATGAGCTTCCTCCTTTAACCAGTCTTTTCAATTCACATTTGATATTTGTAATCTTTCCCTCCTGTGGGCCTAGAGGAGTCCTTATCTTTATGAATGGAACTCACATTACCTTGTGACATCACATAGAGTAACTTTTACTGTTGTCTAATTAAGCTTATTGTTATAGTTTATCTCTTCAATATAATGATGAGTAAATTGAACTAGGCTGGGATTTAGCTCAGTTGGTAGAGGGCTGCGCTACAGTCTCTGAGGTCCTGAGTTCAATTCCAGCACCACAAAAATGGGAGAAGGACCTGGCAATCCATGCCCAAGGCAATCCCGAAACAGTCAGCCACTGAAAACCCTACAAGGGTCGCTATGAGTCGGATACCGACTCGACGGCACCTAACAACAACTACAACAACTTGAACTAAGAATCATTACTTCTTTTGTTTTTTTTCTTTTTTCCTTCCCCTTCTTCATTCACTACTACACATGAAACACTTTGTACATAATCTATACTCAGGAAATATCTGACTAATGATGAAGAAGTGTTATAAAAATAAATTCTCACTATGATTTCCATGGGGGACATTTACCTATGAATCTTTCAGAGAATCATAGGGTTTGGGGTGATTCTTATTTGGTCACTTCTTTACTTTTGTCATGGTTTTGTTTATGGGTTTCTTTTTTGAAAATCCAACTTTTGAACATGGTTATTGTCCCTAAATGTTGCTATGAATATGATTTTGAACAAAGCAAATTCTCTTGGGTTCTTTGAGTTTCTGAGGGGAAAATCATAATATAAATGCAAAATCTGCACTATTATATACATAATCCATTTCTTATCAAGTCAAGTTTCAAAGACTCAATTATCAGAGTTGCAAACTTTATTCTTGCTAGAATATTTTACTTGTTACACACAGCTAGGGTAGTTTTGTCTAATTTTATTCAATTAAACCATTCTTGGCTCTTTTCTTTCCTTAGTTTTTCGCTCTTTCACCTGCCAATAGCAGATGCTTACTAGATCATGATCCTATGAAATCTTGTGTGAAGCTTCCTCAAGTATTATGTAAACCTTACTCTGAACGCATGGAACACCTTTCCATTCTCAATGGGGAGACCAGAGTAGTTACATTTATTTAGATTTTCAGCTTATTTGATGCAATGTCAGTGAAATAAGAATCCTAAGCAAGGCAAATTTTTGCTCCAGCTGAATTCTTTCTAAACCTTTGTTTTACAGGTTGAACACACATAACTACAAGTCGTGCCATATCTCACTACATTGCCTTCATAGTAAACAAGTGTAATACAGCACATAAATATTTGATATCAAGTCTTAAATGGAAAAAATATGTATTCTATAATGAATACTTAATTAGGACTGTAAACTGAATATAAGGAATGGAGTCCCTACCGCTTCTGAAACAAAGCAGAGTAAAACGAATTACCATCATGCAGGGAATGATATTAATAGTGTCCAGTTTTATAAATGAATCCAATTTTAAGCCACTTTAGTTGCTATCATACTGAGAAAGAGTGCAACATGTCTAACATATCATTTCCTTTCTGGAAAATGAGAAAATTTAAACAGAAAACAATTTAAACTTGCTGATGTTTGCCTGCATTAAATATTTCTAATTATTGAGCACTCAGAGTCAACATCACTCTTAAAACAAACGTCAATGCTCTTTTCAGCATCAGCATATTGAGAGGAGCCATCTTTTTCCCCCCTCTTACAAAAGAAATAAAGTAGTGAAAGGATTGTTTGGATGACTTTACAGCACCAGTAATTGTTCGTTCACTCCCTTGAGTCCATCCTGCAAGAAACAGTTGGTGTTTTACTATATGTGGTAGCTTAGGTTTATGTGCTGTGTTTGTTATTCAGATTGTTTGAAGGTGTATAAAGTCACTAGGAACTGAAGTAGCAATCACAAAGAAAGACGCCAGTAGGTTAGCCCACAACAAACCATTTCTGTGTGGTGGGAGCAAAGACTGTAGTAGAGAGTATTATGGTAATGAAGGCAATTAGAGTATAAATTGGACCTCAGATAAAGAATCAGTAGTAGACTCATCTAAATTATCAGAACTTCTGGTTGCAACATTTAATCTATTCACCTACCATTAAGTAATTCTCTGCTATCTGCTCAGTCTTCAGTAGTCACTAATTACACAGAAAACAGGGTGGTAGTGATATTTCAACTTTGAGATTTATAATTGTTCTAGGCAGATAAGATAAATTTACATGAAAAGAGCTGCTCAATTCAAAACGATATAGAAATCCTACATAAAGTAGTTTAAAATATTGAGTAAGGAAAGGAGAACCAGGGTCAGCTACATGCATCTGTCCCACAGCTCAGAGAGAGTAACCACTGTCTTTAGACAGCCCCAAGTGCTATGGTGCATGTCTTTAATCCCAGTGACTCTGGAGTCTGAGGCAGGAGGATTGAGAATTTGAGGCCAGAGGCAGCCAACTCAACTTTAACCCTGTCACAAAATACATTAGAAAAAATAAAATATAAATGATGGCAAAGGATGTGGCTCAGTGGTAGACTGCTCTGGGTTTGGCCCTCTCATGCTTTAAAAAAAAAAAAAAAGCCCTTTACTGGGTAAAACTAGAGACAGGCACAAGGGCTTTGCTTACTTTAGAGAGTCCTCCTCTCAAGTAGTCTTGCATGGTTATTTCTAGGCAAAAACGCATTGACAAAAGCTTTGTGTCAAACTTTCTGGCATTTATGTAGGAAACTGAACTTATGGTAGCACTCAAGGTCCTTTTTCTGAAGCCAGACGTGACTGGAAGAGAAATATTCTACTGCCTTAACTACCCACTCATTCCTTGACAACCACCTGAGCATATTCTCCCAGGATGAAATGAAGGCCCATAGATGAAATAATATATTGTTATTATGCATATATGTGTGTGTGTGTGTGTGTGTGTGTGTATATATGTGTGTGTGTATATATGTATATATGTGTGTGTATATATATGCACTTACACTTATATACACACACATATATATACATATATGTATACATATACATATATATGTATACATATACATATATATGTATACATATACATATATATATATATATATATACACATATATATATATGGGGTGTGTGTGTGTGTGTATAATGCTTCTTTGTGTAATTAATACAGTAAAGATCAGATGAAATGTAAGTTTAGGTCAGATGCCCACCTAGGCTGCCCATCAACAAGCTATACCTTTGGAGATAAGCTAACATCATCTGTCACTTAAGCTTTCACCATTAGGAAGAAATAGATCTATCATTAACCCAAGGAAACAGGAAGTCTTCAGCCATATTAAATTAGACCACCAGTTAGACAGTTGGTAGATGGATAGATGGAGAAAAAAGAGTGACTATACTAACTTCTTCCTGGACTTTCTGAGCTTCACCCTCTTATCCAGCTAGTGTGAGATGAGACCTGAGATAGCTCTTGCTTGAGAAACTCTTTATTAAAAGAACAACTTTTCAACTTTATGAGTTTGTCTAGAATATCGTAGTTAAAGTCCTAGGTGACAAAAAGTTGATAAGAATGACTACTCTCAAGTCTTACAGACTGCAAGTTCCAAGTTCTATGCCAAGACTTTTATGTGTATCTATTCATTTATTTTTCACAATAATTTCATGAAATAAGTAGTTTTTTCATATAACCTCCACTTTTGTACTAAACAAACTAAGATGAAGAAGTATTCATCAACATATCTGAGTCACACAGCCATGAAGTGATTGCTCAAGCATTTGAATATAGACAAGGAGGGCTTTGGAGAATTTGCTCTTATTTGCTACATTTCCCCAACACATAGCAATTAGGCCCTTTGAATTGTCAACAAGAAAATGAAAATAATACATGTAGAACCTCAAATATTTTCAACTCTGTATCTCTTTCATGATTTCCCAAAGCATGTCGCCAAGAAAAATTCTCTCCCCCAAATTCTAACTGACTCTGCCCCTTGCTGCAGGTAAACTCCGGAGGGAGCAAGCTGGCCTGGATAAGATTGTAATCACAGAGATATGTCTTGTTTCGGAAAAAGCACAGTGTCAGGAGAGGAGAATGGATGCTCTCCATCCATGGGCGACACCCCTTCTGCTCCATGATATACGGACACCAAAGACACCGTACATCATGGTGACATGCACTTAAACTTAAAGCTGGTCCAAGCACTTCTGTGTTCTCTGGGGGAGCTGCCATAAGCTGTGATCTATGGTAAGGGCCCAGGGCTGCTCTCTACTTGGGTTTGTTCTGTTTAGAGCAGTTCTCCAAATGTGATTATTGCCTTCACTACAAAGAGACATTTCTTGGAAAAACTAAGTGATGTGCATCAAAAGAGCAAGGAATAGAAAAAAGGAATCCAGTCCTTACAGAAGTGGTTGTCTAAAACAAACCAAATTATTGTAATAGAAAAGAATTAGATGGAGTATCAAGACACAGAGATTCTAGCATTTTCCCAAATCTGCCTCTGTGATCCTGAGCAGTTCATTTTACTCTTGGAGTCTCTGTTCTTTCCTATATAAAGAATGTGGCAAAATGAGATACATTCACTAAAGTCCCTTGAAGTTGTTTAGAAAAGAAGCTTCATTGTTACCAAAATTTAGAGTCTATGTTTTATTCTTTTTGGTATTATTCCTGTCTAGCAGAAGACAGGTAGAAAGATGCTCAATAAATATTTGTTGAATTAAAAGACAGGGAAGTTTACTTATATAGTTGCGCAGAAAACAGGAGCCAGAGGATCCTGACCTTCACTCTGAAATACACTTTTGATGAATTTGTCTCAATTTTTCATTAGACATACTGGAGTTATTTTTATGAAAAGCCAACAAACAAACAAAAGCTCTTATATTGTGGTTAAACATAGTTATAAAAATGAGGTTCTTGCCATTCCCCAGTGATGGCCTAGAGCCATTGTTATATTCATCAGGGATTGATCATTATTGCTCTGCCTGAGATATTACTGCAAAAAGCACAAACATCATTTTTCACTAGTCAGACCAATAAAAATGCCACAGCTTGTAAAAAATATATTTTTTAAGTCATGGATTTTGCTGGAAAAGAATGCAATTAAAATAGCTGCTTATTTTATCAGTACTGTTTTCTAATTAATGGGCTGGGATTTAGCTTAGTTGGTAGAGTGCCACTCTGCAGTCTCTGAGGTCCTGAGTTCAATTCCCAGCACAGCAAAATGGGAGAAGAGCATGGCAATCCACTCCCAAGGCAATCCCAAAACAGTCAGCTATTGAAAACCATATGAGGGTTGCTATGAGTCAGACTCGACTCAAGGGTACCTAACAACAACAACAACATTTTATAAAATAGAAATAAGGATGCAGTTTAAAATATCATTTTAACTTTTATTATAAAAATGTAATTCAATTTTCCAAGGCAGGCACACATATTTTTATGAAATTTAAAATTTCACTCAACATATAAAAATGTTCCACATCATACCATATCTCGACAAAGTTTTTTTTGAAATGACACTTTTGGTCATATTACATAGCTTTGATTTACACCAAATACCTTTCTATAATCACCTAGTACCATCTACAATCTTCTTAGAGTATCTGGTCACTTGGTGACATCCTGACTTTTGTATCTTACTTGTGAGAAGAATTAGTTATTAAGGGCATTTGTACTATTGAAGATTTGAAGGTCAGGTTGGAGATGTCTGACTTAGTTCAGTGACAATATAATGTGAGACACATAAGCCCCTTTCACTTTTTTACTCGCAACATTTCAAAAGTAAATAGAAACAGGTAAAATCATTATAATACTTGTAATCTCATTAAATGTATATAACATTTTATGTAATTTTAAAATAAAACTATGAATAAAATACATTCCATTCTTTTTTCAAAGCCTTAAAAATCTAATGTTCATTTTTACACTCACATTTATAGCACATCTCAGATTGGACCCACCTCTGTGTACTCAGCAGCCTCAGTGGGTTTATCACTACTCCTTTGGGCAGCACAGCATGGCTTGAAATGATAGGTACCGACAGGAGAAATGTTACAGTCTGACTTATTGCTATTTTTTAATTGTATTGTGACCTATTGATTTTACATATTAAGTCAATTTTGAGAATTCATCAGTATAATACAGACTTCAACTATGTTGCCCTTAGCATGAATAGCTCTGAGTTTTTCTTAAAAAAAATTTCTTTCTCATATGCACTTTTGACCATGAATCCTCAACAATGATAGATGTTATATTTCTAAATTATAAGAAAAGCAGAAAACAAAGAGTCTTCTACTAAAAGACAAACTGCTCTCTCTCTCACCCCACCACTGCCACGTGTACATTACATTTCTCCCATGAAAGAGAGAGTGGTTTAAATTCTCTTGCAAAATCCAGAGACTTCTCTCAGTTCAAGACACCATAGGGCATCTTCAAATATTTTTGAATATCTACTACATGCATGACCATAGGCAGGAAGCAAACAGCAACAAGGACACTTACAAAGATGTTTTTAGATTGTCCTTTTAGAGACAGGATGTTTTGCTGGATCGTGGTAAGAAAATAAATATTAGTAGGGCTGATGGGTCTGAAAAATGGGTATGAATTCACAAAGAATTGTGGAATTCCAAGCAAGCAAGAGGGCTGGTCTAATATTTTGTAACCATATGTACTTTCAAGTTTGTCTAACATTTCCAGTGAAATGACTCATGGAATCCTGTGAGGGTCCATTATATAAGTGTGATGAAACCTAGCATATCTACTGACAACTGAACACCCTAGAGTTCAAAGAAGTCCAGCAACTTACTGAAGGTCCCACCCAAAGAGATATGAGACCAAAACAGTAGTGTTCTTGTTTCCAAACTTGGGCTTTTTTAAGCTATATTTATGTAACCACATTTGAAGTATCCATAGGTAGGGAAAGGACTTTGAAATGTAATGGGATTGAAAGAATAATACGTTTAAGAAAACATAACTTGTTTCAGCTACCATTTCTCTAAGATAGATGGCCCCTTAAGAGGGAGCCTTAATTTAGCACCCTTTACTTATGGCAAATCCTCTTTGACAGGCTTTTCTATTAAGCACTTCCCTATCAGAGAGGCTTTCAGAATATTTGTCTGAACACTCACGCATGACAGACTGCTGCATGTCAGATGGAGGTGGGGCTCCCTTCTTCACTGAATGCTAGTGCTGAGAACAAGCACTTCTTTCCCCAGCCATTCCCACAAACACTCTGCTCAGGGAAGTCCAGTCCTCATGGATCTGACACTGATAAGGAGTCTGATGAAATGATACTTTTGCTTTCCAGCAACCTTCTGGTGGACTCAGTATGAACACCTGTGCTCACTGAATGGCCCTATGTGCTTGTGTCTGGAACCTAGAAAGACACTTTGTGGAACTCCTTGCTTCTCCTGTTCTCAGTTCAATAGCAGGAACATGTATGTCTTGCTTTACTTCAATGTCGGACCCATCTACATCTCCCCATTGACTTTGCCATGTGATTTCTATACTAGTCCCAAATCCTGTCCTACAATATCCTTTCACACCAATGCTAGATAGTTACATCAAAAAGGTTGGTGGTGTTATGTGCCATCGAGTCATAACAACAACAACCCTTTTGACATACCTATCTAGCACTGAAGCCTGCAGCTGTACTACTATGGCATCTGATCCCATCAGATCTTGGAAGCTAAGCAGGGTCAGGCCTGATTAGTAGTTGGACGGGAGACTGTCTGGGAACACCAAGTGCTGTAGGCTTGGGAGAATGGCCTGGCAACCCACTCCCAAAAAACAATCAGCCATTGAAAACCCTATGAACAGTAGAGAAGCAGGACAATAGTGTTTCATCTATTGTACGTAGGGTTGCTGAGTTAGATACTGACTAATATCACCTAATAGCAATAATAATCTAGCATTGGTGTGAAAAGATATTGTAGACAGGATTTGGGACTATAAAATGCCCTAAATATATAATATTTATCTTTCAACTCAGCACCTAGCTACATTTCTTAGATTATTCTGTGTAAATGCAAACTAGCTTGTAGCTAAGTGGATGACTACATACAAGGGCTGCTAATCAACAGATTCATGCTAACCTGAAGATAAATTTCCAGTGGCCTGACACTGACTTCTACCCTTGGCCCTGACATGTTCATCATTCTCATCACTTTATCATTCGCAGATTGAATTGTTGTTTGAAGTGCACTTCTAAAAGGTTATAGCCAGGGAGTACGAGCATTGCTAGGAACTGTATAGTAGTAGTTTAGAGCAGAAATGGCACCAGATGTGCATTTTCTCAATCAGGAAATGGAACTTTAAGTGATTACTAACTGAATGATACTAGACCCCGCAGGGTGAATTAGCTCAGACAAGATAAACCATACAGAGTACCCAGCAGGTAGATATACCTAAATATTCTTCAGGGGAATAGTGCGAAACCCAGTGCACAAGCCCTGACTATGACTTCTGCCTTAGTATTCACATTTCAGGAAAAGGTATTACCTTTCGCATAGTTCTCTAATCAGATACATGAATGGTACCCTCATTTCTCATTCTCCTGTCCCCTACACTCAACTGACCACCTGTCTTGAAGATCTGACCTTTTCACTACCTCACAGAATTATTTCTACCATAAACATGATGAAACAACAGAATTGGGACAGGAAATAAAGTCTGAAAAGCCCTAAGTATGCTTCTAGTCACTTGCCCACCCACTCACCTGAGTTAAAATATCCAGCATTATAGAATGTTGTCTCTGCAGGGATCATTTTTGAGTAATTCAGTCTTTACAGACAAACACGGTTGGTTTCTGTAATAATACAAGTTAAAAACAGAGACGTGAGAATCAACTAAGAATCTAACATGCATTTGTATTGCCTTTGAGATTTGTAAAAATGTTTGTAAACAAGAAATTATATGAGGGATATTGAGCCCTCAAGCCAATTAAAGGTTAGTGTGAGCCCCCTGCATCTCAGAGGTGATGGAGTTTGGGAGTTTCTATCAAGGTGAGAAACACCAAATGGAGCTTTTCTTCTGTGGTTATTATTTGCGTGTTGGGCTCCAATATAGCACTTAGGGTTGAGGAGAATGTGTAAAACCATGAATGGCTCTAGAGGCCTACAAACAGTTGAGTTGTATGACCTCGCAACTCAGGCATCCAAAGTACTGAAAGTCATATAAGGTGATGATGTGAGACCATCTGAGTCCTCCTACCCACAAATGTCAGAAAGGGATTTGAACACACATAAGGCTGCTGAGACCTTTACCTATGTTATCTACCTTGTGGATCTGGATAAGGCTGTAAACTCACTCCATGTAATGCAATGGACAATGTAGCCTCAGGTACACCTCGTAATATATTGACAGAATCTTTGGAATGTATAGTTGCCAACTCTAACACCAGGATCACATACTCCTTTGAATATATGGCTTTGACCCTTGGAAGACAAGTGAACTTGACACATACCCTGCTTTCCTCCCCAAATCTAGTTAATTATGTAAAGAATCTAGGGTCTACTGAAAAGCCTACTACCAGAAGGCATTGCAGAACCTAGATGCCTATAGTCAAAGAAAATAAGCAACAAGACCCTCTCTTACTTATAGGAAGAGCCCTTCAGGAGAATTAGAACTGATCCCTGGATACTTTAAATAACACAAACCAGAGTCCTGCCCAATAAGTATTTCCAGCATTTAGATTCACTAACTCCACTAAGTCCAGAAACATGGGTCCTGTACACCTGAACTCCATGGCCTTAAGTAGCAATTTCTATGGAAGAGCTTATAATTAGGCATCAAACCAGGAAGGCCTATTGAGGGTCTTCATCATTGACTTCTCTGGCAGTCTGTGACCTCTTATCTGAAATAAGGTACTTATAATTACCAAGAAACCCTATTATTTTTTAAATTTAGTCTACCTCCAAACACCTTTGGAGTTTAAGAACTAGAAGAGCCCACAGCAATAAAATAAAATTAAATCAAAGTTTTAAAAACAAAAACAAACAAAGCACTATGTAGATAGTTGGAATACTGGCTTAGTACTTATCGACACCTAAGGTCGTCATAGTCATTGAGAATCCTGTGAATAGCAGAGAAGCAAGACAATAATGTTTTTCTTTTTCTGTTGTACATAGGGTCGCTGTTGTACATAGGGTCGCTGAGTTGGATAGGGACTTGGCGACACCTAACAACAAAACAACAAGGTGATCATTGGCAATACTTTCAGGCAGGCAGAGGGAAAAAAAATCCATGCAGCTACCTACATTTTTGTCAACCTAAGGTCCCCAGAAGTTTGGAGGAGAACACAATTGTATCTCTAAGTAGCCAGTAGAATCCCAATCATACTGACCACTGGAGGCCACTTGGCTGACCAACAGGAGAAAAGAGGACAGGCAACTGGATGTTACCTTTAATGTAGGGCTTCACTTTATATTTGACACAAATAAAACATAAAAAGGAGTTATAGAAGATTTGAGAAAATAATCTTTATTGCTGACTCTGTATGGAGCAACTATGCAGAATCAATTCATGAGGCAGGAAGTCTAGCTCCACAACCTGCCTTGTTTATCTCTATGGAGTGAACACTGATGGTAGAGGAACCCCTATGAGAGTATAAGGAGCCCTAGAATTAAGATCCCTACCAACATGATGGTGGGAGTGAAGATGACCCAGCTGAAGAGCTCTGGGCTGGAGAAGGAATTATCTTTCAGCTTTGTTAACTTGGAACCACAGTTAAATCTACATATGCATATTTTCTGGCTTTTGTTTCATCTTTTCTATAAATTTTGATGATGCTATAGTCAAGGCTGTTGTTAGGTGCCAGGAGTCTGATCCCACTCAGCGATCCTCATAGGGTTTTCAATGACTAATTTTTCTGGGATTGCTTTGGAAGTAGATTGCCATGTTCTTCTCCCATTTCTGTGGTGCTGGGGATCAAACTCGGGTCCTCAGAGAGTGCAACCACAGTGCTCCCTTGGAAGCAAGGATGGCTAGACTGCATCTTATGTATTTTGGAAATGTAGTCAGGGGGGAACCAAATACAGGAGGACATCATGTTTGGGAGACTGGCAGGTCAACAAAATAAAGGAAGACACTCAACTAAATGAATTGACACAATGTCTGCAATAATTGGCTTAAATATTAGTAAGGTTGTGTGCCTGGCACAGAGCTGGGGAGTGTTTAGTTCTGTTGTACATAAGGTGGCTATGAGTCTGACCCAACTTGACGGCATCTAACAACAACAACAACAACAACAATAGTCAAGGCAGAGATATATTAAGAATTTTTATCTCCTGAGTTATAGCCAAAACTATAAAGAAACTAAATTTCCATCTACCTATCTATCTATCTATCCACAGTCACATTATATCATTTTTCTCTCAATGTGGGTGAACATTTGAGATGTAAGCCCAGACTTATAGGTGGAGATCCTGTAACAGAAGAAGCTCTCAACCAATATTACCACCATGAGTTTTGTATTGGAAACCATATCGAACTGTTGGTTTACTCTATTACTTTGCTCATAACTCAACCTGGTTCTAAGTTTCCATTTCCAGGACCTTTTGATCTTACAATTGTTTTTAAGACTATAATGTCCTTTTCCAAAACACCCTGCTGACCTTCTGTTTTTATTTATGTATCTGTTTATTTATTTATCTAATATATTTCCTGGTATGTTATTATAGCCACTCAAAACAAATAGTAATCATAAAAAGCCTTCCTTTATTTTAGAAGAGGCAACTTCATTCCCTTAAAATGAAAGTCAGTCCCTTTACTGTGCTGCCCAGCACATACATTTTCCTGAATTCTGGTTTTGCTATGTGTTGTAATGCTCTAAGGGAATAGTCATCTACAAAGCCATAAACAAACTCTCTGAACACTGAGGATAAGCTTTTTGTTATTCTCCTTTTTTTTCTGTGGATTTGGCTATTGAATTGCAATGACCACTGTTTCTTTTTTAATACACTTTATGCTGCTTCCCATAACTGCTTATTTTTATCATCTCTTTTCATTGATAGAAGGTTCCGAAGACCTGCTTTGGTCCTTTCCTCGATTCTCTCTCCCACAGTGAAGCATGGTGATTTCTTATAGTACCTGGTCAGAGTCTTGGAATCAGGATCTTTTACAGATTCAATTGAAGACTGTGGAAAAATCAGCAGAAGTCATTCTTTGATAGTTAAAGGCATTTGGTTTGAGATTAAACTGCATGAAATGAAACATTTGGGTCATTGAATAGATGTGGGAAATAGCAAATATAATAAATAGACTCCCATTTTCCCATCCAAAACCTCCCAAACAAAAGAAGTGCTTTGCATGGCTGCTGCAGACATCCAGATAGGTTTTGTATTATTATTATTTCTAAATATCCTGATTAATCTTTCAGTGCTCAGGGTTTGTGATACCCCAAACATCATTGCCCAGTGAACTTCTGTAAACTTCCATCTTCAGTAAGGGTGATATAATCTATATATTGCTGATTCATTTACTCTTAATTCATCAAATTGTTGTTTGTTGGGAGCTGTTAAGGGCTCCTGAACCTCTGAGTTATTTTTTCAAGACATTTCAACCTCTGTTTCTCTGTGCAAACAAAAGAATGCTATTGACTCCAGGATACTTTCCTAACCACCAGCTGATCTAGGTTGTGTTTTATAGTCAGAGGCTGTACACATCAGGCCACAGGCACATTCTTTTCATCTTTTTAAATTACTCCATACCTTATAAAAATAAAACAATAAAGCATAACTTTTATATACTCTACTAAATAGTAAAAGGTGACACTGGAGTCTTGCCTTCCTGATGTGGCCTTCATCAGTTCTATATTCTGAATGATCCCCTTGATGAGAAAGTTAGAATGGCCCAATGTTCCCTGTTGCTCTGGTGAGGTCTCACGATTCCTTTGATGCAACACCTCCCCTTCCCCTTTCTCACTCCATTTCTCTCTGTCACTCTAGCCAAAGGTCATAGAGCATTCCTATTTTTCCATCAAGAAGTTTCTAGAGATTATGATCTGGTCTTACTCATACTTCTGTCTATAAATTGGTCAAGCCCACAAAAAACCCTAAGAATTCCTTCCCCATCCTCTCAAAAGAATGGGCATTTAATGTGTCTTTTTGTTTTTTTCTGGCAGTAATTAGGGGTTGAACCCAGGGCCTCACATACACTTTGCAAGTGCTCTACCACTGGGATGCACTACTGGCCCATTTAAAAATTTTTATTTTATTTGCCTCAGGGTCTCACAAAGTTAACAGGCTGCCTTTGGACTTGAACTTGCAATCCTCCTGTGTCTATCTCCACCCCCAGAGCCTCTGGGATTATAAGCGTGGGCCACCACATCTGGCTCAATTCATCACCTCGAGTCAAGTCCTGGCTTGCTTGACCATGAGCTGTGTACTCTAAAAGATCAGCTAGGACTAAGGGAAGATCTGTGGTCTTATATGTTGGCCCAGGTCTAATGGAGATGGGTTAAGAGAGGCCAGCCTCAGCCCTACAGACTACATGCTTCTATTAGTCAACTTGTCATTGCTGTGGCAGAGAAACCAACTGAAACAAACTTATGAAAGGAAATATTTACTTGGCATTCATGGTTAGAGGATCAGTCTGTAATGGTGGTGGGGCAGATTTTGCAGCAGCATGTGGCAGGGCCTCTCACAAGTGACCTTACATCTTCCTTATCTGGAAGCAGAAAGCAGAGAGCTTACTAGAACCAGGGGTACAGGTAAAAACTTAAGTCCCGGCTCACAGTGACTCATTTTCATTAAGTTAGATCCTGCCTCCCAAAGAGTCATAACCTCCCAGAACAATGCTACCAAAAATTCAAACATACAACATACGATCTTTGGAGGACATTTAAATCCAAACCATAACAAGACTCCACCTTTCCCATTCCCATCACATTATCTTCTAAGATAATCCTTGTGATTTCCTTTATCCACAAAGAAGATAAGCAAGAGAGAGATGAAGACCAAAGGCTATGAAAATGATCTTAGTTATTTTTTTCTTGAAAAGTGTTTTTTAGTTATTTTCTGAAATTTCTGAGGGCAAAACAGCAATATCTACTTTGCTGCACTGCAACTCATACAGGATCCTGAGATCTGATACCACTTGTTTTGGAAAATAATTAATATCAACTTTTTAACTAAGCTATGAGTTGCCTGCACAGTAAGCTCAGCACATTCTGCAGGCAGGAAAGGCTCTTAGGTGGGATTCTATGACCTAGTTAACAAAGAGAAAAGAGAAGTAAGAAAACTGCAATTTACCACTAAAGAACACCCATAGTCTTCCTGCTGCAATGCAAAGAGCTACAGAGGGAACCCTCAGTATTGAAGGGTATGTAGAATAATGTGCGCAGGAGGTTGCTGAAGATGAGCTGCACCTTCTGGAAATTCCACTGGGTAAGGCTATGTTGGGATAATTCAACAAAGAATGTAAAATAATTCCTCCCTTCCAGTTCCATTTTTGGAGAATTCCACTCATTCTCTACCAGCACAGCCTTTCTTCAGTGGTTGCTTCCACAATTGTCCCATGTTAAATGGCAGAAGAGAATAAGACTACCCACTGCATTTTGCACATATTGGCTATAGCAATGTTGGTTTTAAATAAGCACAATGTCAGGACAGAGTCCTTGCTCCATCACACACCAGCTGTGATACTGGACAGTTACTTAATTGCAAGGAGGAAATCCCTTTTCTCTTATCTGTAAAATAGAATGATAGTAATACCTACCTCATTGGGTTATTGCAAGGATTAAAGGAGATAACACTAATGCTTAGAAGAGTTTCTTGCACATCTTAAGCCCTCAGTAAAGGTTAGCAACCATCAATATTTTTATTAAATGATTATGGTTTAATATGTAACACTACTCAAGGGAATTTAAAAGGATTTCAATTGTTGAGCTCAATAGCACTGGATTTTAGGGGTGGCATTTCAAAAATGTTAAAGAACCTGAGGGGGCTAGATTAAGGGCTTTTTGTTTGTGTGTGAGTTTGTGGTAACAAAATTGCTACCAGTCTGTCCATATTTAAATTTGAGGAGGGATTCAGCATCTGAAGTCATTTTATTTTTTAATCCCATCTCTGAATTAAAGATAGTTTCTGGTTTTCAGTTTGACTTGGGAATATGGGGGCTTGAAAGGAATAGCCTCATCCCAGCTTTGAGCAGCATCAAACTACAAACAAATCAAATGCATTGAGGCATGTTACAGACGACAGGCTCCACATCTAAGAACGGGGCAGTAATTCATTCTTATGCAAGGAAGTCCTTTTCCCATTATTAATGAATATTTTTAATCCTGAAAATATCACTCAGACTTAGTTACACATCACTGAACTCATTTTGTTTCAAAATTTAAAAAAAAAATCATTTTGACGGAGGTTAGGCCTTTTTGATTTTCTTTTGGAACAAAGAAAGTATAGCTTTCTTAACAAAGGCAACCTGCAAGATTTTCACTGAATATCTTAAAAACAGCACAATTGTTAGGACCTATGTTCTACTTTCAATCTGTATATCTATATTGATGTCCAAAGTGCTTTCAATCACCTATTCATTTATTTATTCTTTTATCCTTTCATTCTTACTACACTTTTGGGCAAGAAACAGCTACCAAAACAGGTAGACACTACATATCACAAAACAGAAACCTCACAGAAATACTTCCAAATTGAAATAAGCGAAAATTCTAATACAAGGAGGGCTATTATGAACGTAATACCCAAATGGGTTAAAGTCATTTTTGAAGCAAAAAGGGAGTCCACAAAGTATGAGAAAGAAAAACATCTTAATGTGAAGTTTTAATTATCTTTATATTGTAAATACTATGACAGCCAAATACAAATAACTGAGCTAGAAAACTGCAGAAGACAGACAAGTTAATATTGTCAATATACATGGAGTTCTTATAAACTTATAAGAAAACACTCTCTACTTGAAAAGTTGCCCTAATTCTGGTTTCAAAACATTTGCACACAGTTGATAAGATATTTTGTTATTTCTACCTATTGGCTAAAGTGTTTATAATGACAGAGTTAGCATGTGAGATGAGGTAGGTAGAGGAATAAAATGTATTCCAGTCTAGGTGCTTAGGACATTTCTATTGATTTTTCAAACTGCTTATTTATTTTATCTTTTTATATGTGATGCTTGGAATTGACCTCAGGGCCTTGTTCACGGTAGGCAAATGCTCTACCACTGAGCTTTAACCTCTGTCCTCCCATATACTTTCTATTTTTATTTATTTATTTATTTATTTTGAGACAGGGCTTTGCTAAGTTACATAGGCTACCTCTAGCCTCAAATTTGCAATCCTCCTTCTTCAGCCTCCCAAGTCATTGTGATTCATGGCTCTCAGCTTGCTTTTTCCATTTTAGTGAAAATATTGTCCATTTCCTTATTTATCACCAAATCAAGATTTTCACCCATTGGGACTATTCATGATTTCTTATACAGCCTTTAAAACATTTTCTGATCCAGCAGCAATTGAATTTCTCATGTTGGAAAGTAAGTGCCTGACTTAATGATATCAAATACTCTCCCTTATGGGAAATGTTTCCTCTTCTTAAAAGTGTATATTTTACTCCTTTTACCTCCCTGAAATATGAATTAGAGATGCATTTGTTTTACTAAGCTCACTTTAAAATCATTAACCCTTGTATGCTAACTTGGGACATCAATTAGTCACTTGTATACACCGGGAATTCACCTTATTACTTGCTTGACAAACACCAGAGAGGAAATTACTAGTGCATTGCTGGCATATAACAGGAATATTAAAAATGAAATATAGGAGAGGCAGAAGCAAATTGCCCAACTTTAGCCTGGGTTACGAGACTTGCCCTTCCCTAAATATGACTTCTCATCCCCCATCACAAAGTTCTAATAGCTCTCTGAGGAATGGTGACTTATGGCCAAGGAGAAATGGACTGTCAATGCCATTTGGATTTTCAAAAACATAAGAATTCTCCTTGTATTTGTGTAGTCATCATTTTCCAATTTCCTCTGATCCAAGTTATTTATGAGCTTTTTAGTGTGGCCAGCACGGGGCTGAATACAGCCCCTAGAAAAATGTGGTTATAGACCTTGATGCCTGCTGGTTAAAAATACACAGGACTCTTATAAATACACAGACGCTGCCGCTGGTCACTCACAGGGCTATTATCCAGACGTGCTCCTACCTTACCTTGAGGATGTTGTTCTCAGATTACAGACTTTACTGTCCTTTCACTGACCACCTAGGAAATAAAAGAAAAAGGCAAAAAGAAATGAAAAGTGAGAGATCAACCATGGGCCTCATATACTTCATGATGGGGACAAGAAGAGTAGAAGAGCTGTAGACAGGAGGTGGAACAGCAGGGTGAGGTGAGTTAAGGATAATTATCAATTCATTAGCCACCACAAGACTAATAGCAAGAGGAAGCCACACCATCTTCAGGCCTGGAGGGTCTGGAGAAAAAAAATAGTTACCAGAACTAGGAAAGCGAGAAAGAGTCAAAGAGATAGATAAAGGGAACAATACAGACAGACAAGTAGACTGCTGAAGAGGAGTTGTTGCCTTAGGTAAAAAATGTAATCATCTTAGTCCATTTGTGCCACTATAACAGCATACCACAGGCTGAGTAATTTATAAGCAGTAGAGATTTCTTTCTTATGGCTATAGAGGCTGAGAGGTCTATGATCAAGGGACCAGCATTTAGTTTCTAATGGAAGTCTCTTTTCCATAGAGGGTACATTCTAGGTCTTACCTGGCAGAACAGATGGAAAGCAGGAGATAAATGCCATATCCTCACATAGCAGAAGGCTGAAGGGCACAAGAGGGTCTAACCTAGTTCTTTCAGCTGTTTATTAAGGTACTAGTCCATTCATGAATACAGACCTGTCATAAGTTGTAACATACAAAAGGCCCTGCCTCTTGATTTCAACACAAGGAAGGTTAAGTTTTAGTCCACAAATTAGAGGAAATATTCACAACATGGCAGTAGTTACTATTAACTTGATGAAGGGGAACAAGGAACAAATTTTCTACCCTCTCTGCTTTTTTCTAGCCTTTGATATTAGCCTTGTTGCTCTCTTATGGTTTAGATATAAAGTCCCTCCCACAGTTGCTGACAAAGTGCTCATGTGTTAGGGGAAATTATCTTCAGTTCTAGTTTTCTTGTTAAGAAGAATTTAACAAGGATCAGTGGTGAACTGAAAGCCAGGAGTCAGTTTGTAAAGTAGAAAAAAGAATGAGTTTATTAAGAGAAACAGAAAACGTATGCTCTGAGAAAGACCATAAAACAGATTGCTAAAAAGCGAGAGTCAGAAACCTTATGGTTGAAGGTAGGTTCTTTTATGGATAGTTCCTAATTTGCTGGAGAGTCTAGGTAACATTTGTATGGAGCTAACGTAGAACTCGCTTTCTTAGTATTCCTTGATGGATGTGGATAGAACGTGAGCTTTTCATGATCTCTTTTGTAAGAATTTCTCATGGCTAGTGTTAATCTTACCGAATGTGGCTCTGTGCTTTTGATCCCAGGATTAGGGAGGTGAGACTTAGCTGGAAGAAGCAGGTTGCAGATCCTTGGTTTATCTTTTCCCTGGACACACACTCACTCTCTCTCTCTCTCTCTCTCTCTCTCTCTCTTTCTCTCTCTCTCTCTGATTTCTGTCTACCAAGATGTAAAGAACAGCTTCTACCACAGGCTCCTTTCACCATAATATTCTGCCCAAATGGAAGGGGCCAAGCAATCATAAGCTGTACTCTCTGAATTTGTGAGACAAAATAAGTAACCTCCCTCTTTAACTTGTTTTTTCCTGTATTTGGTACTAGCTCTGAGAAAAGTAACTAATATAACCCCCCAATGGTCAAACCCAAGTGGGAAGCAGTAGGCAAAAAGAGCTCTACACAGAAAACAAAGATGAGTGCTAGAGCGCAGCAAAGAGGGACAAACTAAAAATATCTAACCCAAACAAGGAATAAAGCACATAATATTCAAAATATCACTTGTGATAGTTGTAATCATATTAAAAAGTATATGACTAAAACCCTATGGATTCTGATAGAGAGGACATGAGAGTGTTTTAGATCACTGGGAGGAAGACAGCCAATACTGAAAGGAAGCACTAAGAAGGAGAACAGAAAAAGTAGTAAGAGAAACCAAAAGCAAAAGTCATTTTCTCTGCTCACAATGTTTTATAGAGTCACAGGGAAGGTGGCTAGAAACCATGACACTCCAAGCTATGTTATTTCCAGCAGCCTCTGAAGCCTTGGGTTTTATCTCTGATCTGCTGGGTGCTGTCATGTTCTGTGATTGTAATGATAGCAGCAGAGATAAGAACTATTGAAATAGATTGCTTTGGAGTTGAATAGACCACATGGTTTCTCAGCACCTTTCCCAGTTGCAACTTTCATGTTAACTGGTTTTTCTCATGTAGCATTTCCTTTATTTAAAACTCACTGAAATAGTTAACATAAGAGGAAAATTATTCTTATGTGGAATTTGATTAAAGTAGTGGGTGTGTTTAATCTATTTCTAATGTTTAATGTTACATGTATAAAGAAACTTAGTTATCCCAAAATGCATGACTGTCACTAACTGAAGTATTTTGGCACACTTTAAGTAAGCCCCATAGCAATGCTCTCACAGAACTCTGATTCCTTTCTCCTACTCACTTATACAGAGATGTTGTTATCTGAGTAGCAAAATAACAGGATTTACCTAGGAAGCACATATGTTTTAGTGAATGAGGGCAGACCTATGTAACCCAGGCAGGCCCCAAACCCTCACTTTACCAGATGGAATAATAACCCGATTTAGTTAGCAAGCATTTACAATGCATCAGGAGAAGGAATGAAAGCTCAAAGGATTTATCCGTAATTGACTCAGTTAGTAGTAACCAGGGACAAGATCTTGGATGCTCTTTCTTAGATTCCTATTCTTTCCATTGTACTGAACCAACTTCAGATTTCACTATTTGCTTCCATTCCGAAATAAATTAGTGGAGAATAGGTGTTTACTCACAAAGGCCAAGCACAGGCCATAACTGTCTCTCAAAGGATAAACAGTATGGAATAGTGGTGCCTGTGACAAACCAAAGTGAACAAGCTTCACATTAAACCATGCAAATCTAATAAGAAATAGTTTTATAAAATTCACTTTATGAATTGAAGCCTATGCAAATCTAATGAGCAATAGTTTTTTTAAAACTCTCACTTAATGAGATGAAGCCTATCTGTGAGATGGATTTAGCCTGAAATGTACCAGTGTCTCCTCCCTGAAACGCAAGTTCCTTAGAAAATAGTTATTTTCCTTATAATTGTGCATGGTCCTAATTGAAAGCTTTCTCTCCTTCCCTGTCTTCCTCCCATATTTTCTTTCTTTTGTTCAAATGAGTTCACGTTTCTTACCACTAAGATTCTTTATTTATGCTAGTAACTTTTAAGGATAATTTGTGTTCTAAATGGCTGGCCACAAACTGGCTAAAAGAGAAAGGTAGGATGATGGGTGATATATGTTAACATGGATTACCAAAGAGTACCTGAATTTTGAGGTAAATTTGAATACCTAGAAAGTATTAAAAGGGCAGAGCCCAGGGGAAATCTTGCTACTTTATGTCCTTCTTGAAATTTAAAAAAAAAAAAAAAAAACTGAACAAAATACAGTAACACTATCCAGGGCCAAATAAGCCGGTCCAAGAGTTAAACAGAAAGTAGTAGCAACCTCAGGAATAGTAACAATCCAAGTCTTACATCCATACTGAGGCACAAACCTTAATGAAATCTTATATCCATACTGAGACACAAACCTTAATGATTTCAACTTTTATACTTAGCTTGTCTGCGCTAGAGTACTATGCCTGAGAAATATGGCTATTGTATGTTACAACTAAGTTAAATTTTTGAGATAATCAAATATACACACAGCTGTAAACATAGCATATTTTTCTGGAAAGTTGTGTCCATTTTACATGTCTAATGAAGTGATGAACCAAAATATGGAAGAAATCAGGTTTTCCCTAGACATTCCCTATCATATGAATAAATTGAAGACATGAGTAATTGAGGCATGTAATCCACTTGTAAGCGTCTTGTCCTTAAGTCATACGTACAAGCATACACACACAGCTATTCTTTAATACCACTGGAAATATTTAATCGATAATCTTATGAACTCAAAACTTAAGTGGAGGATGAAATGTAATAATATTTGAAATTCCATCCTCGAACATTTTTAGGCAGTTTTACATTGCAAAATGCTTTGGATGCTCACATTTATATCCACATTTTCAGATTTTGATGAACCAAAATATTTATTTACTATAGAAAATACTGTCTGTTATGAATATTGAAGCAACAGTTCTCTCTCAGCTTTATCCTTAAATTGTTTGTAAACTAATTAGGGAAAGAAAACTTGAACAAAATAAGATCCCTACATTTGTGTGTTTAATTGTTAAATGAAAATTATGAAGAATAAATCTTATTGTTGTTCCAAAATACAAGGTGACTTGTGCACTAAATCTTCATTCACTTAGGAAGTATGTGTTAAGCTAAGCAAATGCCTGTAATCTTAAAGACTTGGGAGTCAGTAGCAGGAAGTTCGTGAGGTCGAGACCAGAGCAAAGCTGCATAACTTAGCAAGACCGTGACTCAAAATAAAAAATAATAATAATAAATGGACTACGGATGCAGATCACATGCAAAGTTATGTGCAAGGCCCTAGGTTCAGTCCTTAAGGAACAAAAACAACAATACAAAAGGAAGCATGTGTTAGATTACTGTGTTACAGGCACTGTGTTAAGTTCTTAGTTGCAGCAGTACCTAGATAGTTGTAGTACCAGTATTCAGGAATGAAAGGAGGTTTATGCTGGTCTTGAAAGATGGGCATCATGTGGTTAAGTAGAACAAGATAAGGAGGATCCTCTAAGGAAACAAAATCACGGAAGTGGGGCACACATGGGAAAGAATGAACAAAATGCATTTGGAGAATCATTTGACTGGAGAATTCATTATAGAGAAGGGCAAGAGGTATGTTTGTAAAAGATCACCATCGTATTGCAAAAGATCTCCTTGGATTTGATTCTCCTCCCAGCCAGGAGTCGTTGCCCAGCTTCTGAGAGCCTTCTGGAAGCCTGTTTCTTGCTCACCTTACTTTTATCTCAGTGATCTGAAGTAGAATGATGATGACAACGTTGGTACTGACTATTGATGATGATACCCGCACAGTAATGCTTTAGCCAGCCGAAAAGTTTTCAGTACATTCTCTTGTCTCACCCAATATTCAAGCTCGGGGAAGTGAACAGCATGATTATTATCCTCTTTGAATTAGCGGGTGGGAAGAAAAGCATAAAGAAAAGGAGAGTCACTTTCATTTACCTAGATTTTGGACCATGCATACATCGCCAAACTCTTATTCTTAGGCTTTACATAGAGTGAAAAATAAAATTCACATGAGCAGGACATTGAGCCAAAATAAGCACATTGTTTATAACTATCAGTGATTTTTTTTTTTTTATTAGAAATTTTTAATGTACATCATAATGTGATTCATTTTGACACGCTTTTCGTTGTGACAATTTTCATATATGCAATTTGATAAGCATTATTCATATAGGTTACCCCTTACGCTCCTCTATGTTTCCCCCCTCCCCCCTTCCTATCTAAGTTTCCCATCCAAGTCTTCTCTATCTTTTACTATATAGTATTTTTCTATATGTCCTTGGGTTCCATTTCTGTTTAAGATAGAAACTTTTCTTGT